>CAUYRT010068864.1:0-15000 GCA_963574885.1 Lepilemur ruficaudatus
GAATCTTCTCTCAGTTGCTTATAAGAATGTTGTAGGAGCCCGTAGGTCATCTTGGAGGGTCGTCTCAAGTATTGAGCAAAAGACGGAAGGTGCTGAGAAAAAGCAGCAGATGGCTCGAGAATACAGAGAGAAAATTGAGACCGAGCTAAGAGATATCTGCAATGATGTACTGGTGAGAATCAAACATTTAGTCTAGCTTTATTATAGGGTTTCAATGAGTATCATTTACATTACTCTCAACTTTTTCTTTCTTTCGTTTTTCTTTTCCTTCTAAAAATTGAGTGTTCTAAATTTAGAAGTCTCCAGGGTGCCATTACTAAAAGATGTTAATACAATAGTGGGTAAGTTTGTGTAAAATAAATGCAACGATGATTATCAAACAGTTCACTTTTGCTAAAAATAATAGAATTTGGTCGTATATTTTTTAATTCATTGAAAAGATCAACTGATAGTATTACTGTTTTAGCTACAGTTAGAGTATTTGTAGTAGTTCTAGAGCTAATTATCTTAAATGCACATCTGTGGATACAGGAATTTTACATATCTTGTTTTATTCTGGAGATACGTAATAGGAGACTCATTGTAGACATAATACCCTTCTCTGGATTAGCCTCAATAATGTTAATGAGTCACCCATACAGAAAACTCTTGCCTCACAGTTGGTTCTGCCTCTTGAATTTTAAGTGTTGGAAGTCAGTTTTGAACACTGACAATCATGATGAAAAGTTATAAATAACTCAAACTTGATTTTCCAGGTTCAATAAAGAAGTATTTTAAGTATTCAGTACCTACTGTGTTGAAGCACTGTGCTTCTCTGTTAAAAGCTTTAAAGAATGAAACATTACATTTTGGTTAATTTTATCTATCTTACAAATTATGGCTTTCTGATCCAGAAAAACTTAAATTTGAGGATAAAATAGAAGATCCAACAGTTGGCATATAACATCCTATATATATGAATATTTTCCCTTTTTAATGAGCCAGGAGTTTTTGGAATAATATTTACAGTGGTTTTATTAAGTGATTACAACTACATCACAGGATTTCAGGTTACACATTGAATCTCAGTATGACAGGGTTTTGCCATGTAAACGGGCAGTATCCCAATTTCTCTGGACAGGTTACTGAATCTGAGACTCAGTATGGAAATCCAGGTGTGCAGTACTTAGTGTTTGAACCTTGTTCATGAAAGAACTACTATAATGAGCAGTAGGATTATTTCTGATGTGGTTGGGGGTTTGGGGTTTTTGTTAAAGTTGTGATGGTGTTATGATTACTTTACACTAGTTTTAACTAATGGACAACCTTCAGTTTCTAAGTTGTATTTTTCTCAAATGGTATTTTCTTCAGGTTTTCTTTTTAAAGTGATTTTTTTTAATCTTATAATTTGGGCTCAGTCGCAAAATATTATGTGGCATCTGTCTTGGGGGCAGTACAGTGAGAGCTATCATTTATTTCTAAGTTGAAAGAAGGAATTATGCTTTTATTGAGGCTAAATGAAAAATGCCTCTCGTGATTTGCTAAGATAATGAGAATATTTAAAAATTGAAAATGTCATTTGTTTCTGTAATAAAATGTTTTTTTTTATTCCCGGTCTCCTTACTAACTCTAGTATCATATATGTACATGTTATTGAGCTTTGTTCAGTCTGGTGTTTTTCCCCCAATTATTACATCTGATAGATCAAGTAATTCTTATTGTGGCTTTAAAAGGGTATGTTACAAGTTATAATTTCCCTAAAGACAAAAGTGAACTTTAGGAATAAAAGGGGATGGTAGTAACATTACCTTCTTTTAAGTTTATTTACAACTCCAGGTAGGTATTTGCATGTTTTCCACACACAAAGTATAAAAGTCCCTGTCATTGTGGGGATTCTCCTATTCTTAAGACTTGTAGCAGTTTTAACTTTGCTTCCCTTTGGTTTCCTTATCAAGAAAAAAAAATTATTGCATAGAACCAGTGGATGAGAATGACTATATCAATCTTTAAATAGCTTCTTTTTGTTGACATGATTATTAAGGATGTTGATACTGGTTACTACTCGTGTTGTTCCCCTCCAGAATAACACTGACTTCGTACAAAGTCAAAATGGAATTTCCACTTTGGTAAAGAAACTTTCATTTGACATACAAGTGGCTTAGAGAATTCCAAAAAAGCTTTTGCTTCCAGGCTTTCAAGAGTAAAGTCTTCCAAGTCTTTCCAAGAGTAAAGTTCTGTTAGTGATCTTTGCATGGCTCATAACACATAGTAGATGCTCAAATATTTGTTAAATAAACAAGCAGCAGGGCTTCTTAAGAATTAGGTCAGCAGCGCTGCTAATTTTTCATGGCTTTTTCAACTCAGGGAAAATTTGGTATTTACAGATACCTTGATTCTTTATGAGTGGGCTTTTTCCTACAGTCTTTTTTCAGAGATCACGTTAACTGGAAGCATCTTGCATAAAATTCCTATTCCCCTTTCTAGTAAACTGGAAGAATAAAGTGTAGTGAAACTGATATTTCTACCAGAGAGAGAATTTTAGAGTCATTGTACTTAATGATTAGTAAGAGCTGTGGTCTGAGCCTGCCGCCCCGTGTTCTTCCCTGACAAGTCCGGGGGTACTGGTCTGGGCCTGTTAGAAACTGGCTTGACAACAGGAGGTGAGTGGCCAGGGAAGCTTGATCTGTATCCCCTGCCCTTCACCCCCCAAACTCCACCCTTTGTCTTCCACAGAACCAGTCCCTGGTACCAGAAACAGTTGGGGACCGCTAAGTAATTTAATACTTAAATCATATCTTAAAATTGATTTTACACGATAAAAATTCAATCACAACTTTTTATTACTGTAGCTTTTTTTGAACTTGGATTTTAATTTGAGAAAAATAAGCAGGTAATCTCTTTGCAGAATATAATTAGTGTTGTTGGATGATGGCATCAGTGATGAAGCAGGCTTTGTTATATTAAGCACGTTTTATAATAGCTAAGAAAATACCTTCTTTCTTCCTGCAGAAAGTACCTAGTCTCCAGAGTTCTGAGGTTTTCTAACAGCTCTTTATTTTTTTAATTTATTTATTTGTTTTTGTTTCACGTGTCAAGCATCTAGTATGAAGAGCTTTTTAGCAGCCCATTCTGGTTACGTGCATTTATCAGGTGTTTCATTTATAACATTTAGTAAGCAAAGAACGGGGACCATGTTAGTTTTTACAAGAGTTATAAAACATTACCATGGGAAGTGGTCACTGGCATATTCACAAAATAGATTTTTTATTATGTAAAAGAACTTGGGGTTCTTTTCTTGTGGTGTTAATTTGAAATTACAATATGCGTACTAATGCAATCTGCCTTTCTGCCAGATGCTTAGACCAAAAGCTCTCTTAGTAGTTGGGGAGGGACTCAACACTGGTACCTCTTCTCTATAAACTTTAAAGATACAGCCAAAAATTGAGCAGTTTTTTATCTTGTAAATGGTAATGAAATGAAAAACAAAATGAGGAGATACATATCAAACCAATTCAAACTCAAAGAAGTATTGCTAAAGTATAATAGAGCTCAAGATTTTGAGTCAGATCATAGTTTTGCTGAAGATGCATGGCCCGAGGAAATCACTCAATCCCTCAGAAAACAGCTCAATTAAATAGGAATAGTAACTATCCCATTGGGTTGTGGAGAATGAGAATCAGGTAAAGCACCTTGATTACCTTATGTGTCTGTTTCAGCTTTGAGGTTCTGTTCAAAAGTAGTGACAGGCCTGCCTATAAGTAGTACAGGGGTCTCTTAAACAGTTCATGAATGGGATTTAGAAGCCAAGAAGCCTTTAAAATTCTGGGGCGGAAGGTCTATGCCAGCCATCAAATTCTCAAAGATTTCATCCAAAATTTCATTCAAAAGCCGCTAGTAGATGCAAACAATGGCTTTATAGGAGGTTTAGGAGAGGAAGCAGTAAACTCTTCTGTGTCTAACGTTTGTTAACAGTTGGCCATAGTAGCTGAGTAATTTTACTATCTATATTAGTTAACTTGACTAGGTTCCATTTTGTTAGGCTGCTCTACATTTTTATTTGCCCAGGGCAGTTTTAAGGTGTGGTTTCAGGGCATTGATTTTTATCTGCAGCTCAGGGAACTGCCACTAAACAGGAGCAAGATAGGAAACCAGGCAGCTTTTAGGTCCTTCCTAGTATGAATATATTAATGTGTACCTTTGGCTTTAACACATTAACTGCCATGTGAGTTGTATTTAACTCACTCTAGTTTTGAGGCCAGGGCCCCATGAAGCAAGGCGAAATATCTCTTCACCTTGGGAGCCCCAAGAACTATTTTTCAAGTTGGGTATAACTCATGCACAGAAGACAATAAAAAGTGACAAATTTTTTATTAGAAGGGATCGTTTGTTTTCGAAGTTTTTATTGTATTTTCCTAATAAAACACTGAGGCCCCAAGGAAAAATTTTTTTTCTAATGTGGCAGTCAATGTGTTAAAACTACTATATAGAATTAGTTTTTAAGCTGAAAATCACTAGACAGCTCATTTATTGGAATAAGGACTTCTCCAAAGGATTCTGCAGTGTTATACCTATCTTCACCACTTTGTAAAGGTGCTGTATATTTACATGTCTTTTGTGGCTTTTGGTATGTTTCACAGTCTAAAGAACTTAAGTGACATTGTAGATAGCTATAGTCCATTCCAGGAAGGAATAAGTTATATAGTGTTTTTTTAGAAATAAAGTTCAGTAGTCTGTTTTTTAAAGTTGTATGGCACCTGGTGAGGTATTTTGTACAAATACAAAAAGAAATGGAAATGACAGAAATAAAGGGGAACGGGAAGATAGGCATTTGCTGTTTGGTGGGAAGGGGAAATAGTTCTGCCTTATAATATTGAATTAAATGTCCTTGGACCATTTAGATTAATTCCACCATAAATTTTTTATTGTAAAATAGGTGATTCTTGGTATATTTATATTGAAGTGTTTGAGAGAGAAAATTTTAAAAAGTCAAAATGATGGGTGTTCAGATGTCAGCTAAGCTAAAAAACTAGTAGAGTCCATGGAAATTATAATAAGCCTCAGCTATTTTTTTTTTTTTGGTAGAACTCCTCGGTACTCTGTTATTTCAATCTAGTTTCTGCAGCTTTTGCTTTATTTTGACAATTTTACATTGGGAATAAACACTGCTCAAGTTTTTAGGGGACCAAAAACTGCTGTCAGTTTCAATATGCTCAAAGCCAGAGTTTGTCATCCTTTTGAAACTGCTTGTCCTTTATAACTACCTAATTTTTAATGTTTTCTAGACTAAGTGACATGTAGGACACAACTTTGACTTTAGTTTCTGATTGCAAGCTGTTATTGCTGTTGTAGATTATTGGTTCGCAAACTTTTACATTCATGCTACTATTAATGCTTGTAATTGTACCCAGGATTACACTCAGAGAAGTGCACACTGCCAAATAATAAAATGATACTGTAAGGGTAAACTTGATCTAATTTTCATGGACAGAGCTAAATTATAAACATCTTTTCACTACTGCTTGTGGTCCTTCACTTGGACTTGCTGCTTATTGTTTCGCAGCTCTCTGTTGCATACGTTCTTATTCTAATCTTTATAAAACACAGATTTCATCCCGTCTGCTTGATCCTTGCCAGAGTCCCCTACTTGAATGAAGCCTTTGGCTCCGATTTGGTCTTCTCACTGTCCCTGATAAAGCCATTGCTAATTACCATTTTTGTGGCCTCAGGGTTTCTGCTTCCATTACTCTAGAGTTTATTTTAATCTTGATATCTAAGTCATTTTCAACTTTAGAGAATTCACTCCATTCTTTCATTCTCCTTGTTGAAAACAGGACCGTTGGTGTTTGTTGTGTTTAATTTGTAAAGTACACTGAAGGAGAAATATCAGTTTTGATATTTTTGGTGGTACAGATTTGAATTTGGTGTGGGAAGAACAGTGTGCTTGGCCACCATGTCAGCAGTTCCATTTTACTAGGTGCATTTGTATGAAACCAGTCATTTGTTCTCTAGTCTGTAATTATGAAAAACATGTCTTCGTGAACGTTGCTGTGCAACAGCAATTTAGTTTTGTGTTTTCTGGTAAGGTATAATGTGATATAAGTAGTAATGTATAGAACAGAGTTTTATATACTGGCACATTTCACTGATTATTTTTTTCTATTCTCATTCTTTTTCCTGCAATGTGGATCTTTAGTTACCAAAGCCACATGGATAAATATAGCTGATTTGATATCAGTAAGATCATTTTGTATAGTATTTGCACTTTTGTTTACCTTGAAATACGTTACTAAAAAATTTCAGTGTATAAGCTTTTGTGGATTTCTTTTGACAAGATGTGTTAGTGAGCCTTTCCTTCTCCAAATAAAAATGGGCTTACAGTGGTAACCACAGGTAGAGAATGTAAGGCTAGTCAGCCAAATGTTAATTTATAAAGTTAAGTAAGACCAAAATAAGATTTGTTCGGTGGGTTGACCTATATGCATGTTGTTTATGAGTTGTAAAGTTTAGGAAAGATCCTGTTGCATTTAATTTGCAGGAAGTGCCCAATTTTTGTCGTATTAGAATTTCACTTACTTGAATTGTCTAATATGTTGGGATATCATTAAAGAAGTTAGAAATGGTTTTTAGTGGCAGTTAATTCCCAACTTGCAAACAAGTTCTGGAATCTACAGTTTTTAAAAATTAGTAGTATTACCAAGGAACGAACCCAGTGATGAGTTGAATGTTTCTCATCTAAGTGATTGATAACAAATGCTTTTCTAAGAAAGACCTACTTGTTGATCCAAGATTCATGAACTGTCAGCTCATAAATTTTTTGCTTCTTAAAATGTAATAAACACCATTACTTGGACGACATTTGGTTGATGAAAAAGACACTTGATGAAAATCCTGCCCAAGACACATTACTTAAAATGTAATTCTGTGGAATTGACAGTTGAAGACAGTATTATATAGGTGAGATGTATGTAGTTCTTTTGCTTGGAACAAGCAAGTTCTCAAATTCAGCCGTTTCATGGCTTTAGTACTATTAGGAAGATGTTTATAATAATGACATCTCAAAGTAATGCTCTTTAACAGTAATGGCTTTTCCTTCCTTCCCTTTGATTGTTCCCATCTAATAGAGGATATTATCCGGTTCTGTTCTTTAATTGGATCAAAGGGTTAACATTTGAAAGATAGTCTTGTGTAGTATTTGTAAAAATAAAGGAAACTAAAGTGAGTACTGCCTTATTTTAGGGGAGGTGATACAACAGCAGACATTTTGGGTTTGAATTTTGGATTCGTTTTGTGACTTTGGGCACATTTTACTGTATCTCTCTGACTGTTTCTACCTCTTCAAAATGGGAATAATAGTATTTATCTTCAGTATATTTTGAGAATTTGTTGAATCAACACAGAAATAGCAAAGAATACTGCTTACCTTTTATACCTCTGACGGCACTTCAGTGTAGCTTGACTTAAATTTTGTGATTAAAATTAAGAGAATTTTAGTAAACTGAAATTTTATGTTTAATATTCGAGTACATGCTATCTGATAAGCCCTGTGTTATTAAAAAATGTAAAAAGCTCTTAAATCTTGACAACCTAGAAAGGGAAATAGACATGTATTTATGTAACGGTCTGGGTGGAGGGGAGGAGGAAGTTGTATAAATTGGTTGAACATAGAAAAGCTAGGCTTCAACCTTATTTTTTAAAAAGGGGCTGATAAAATATAGTCCCACTAATTTATACATACAGTACACACTGTACATGTGCAAATTGAAAAATACTATAGGCCAGGTGCTGTGGCTCAATGCTTGTAATCCTAGCTGTCTAGGAGGTTGAGGCGGGAGGATCTCTTGAGCTCAATAGTTTGAGACAAGCCTGAGCAAGAGCGAGACCCCATCTCTACAAAAAACAGAAAAATTAGCTGGCATGGTGGTACATGCCTATAGCCCCAGCTATATGTGGGAGGCTGAGGCAGGAGAATCTCTGGGGCCCAGGAGTTTGAGGTTGCAATGAGCTATGATCATGCCACTGCACTGTAGCTGGAGCAACAGAGTGAGACTTTGTCTCAAAAAAAAAAAAAAATGGGGGGAATATATTGGTTTATGAGAAACTTCAGCGCAGACCAGCGTTGATGCCAACTGTAACAGCGGTTTGGGGGAGGGGCGGAGAGGAAAGCCTCAAGAGTGTCAGAATAATTTTAACAGTTTTCACTGACTACTCATTAAGTTCTTTTTGGTACTTTTTACTGTTCATTTTTAATCTTTAGGACCTACATTTTGAATTTTTTTTTGGATGTTTTTAAAACATTGATTCCCACTGGGATTATTTTGCTAGCATTAATGATCCAGAGGCAGGCAATTCCCTGAACCTGTTTAATTTATCGGTTTTTAGTCCCACTTTTTGGTAGCTCTTTCACCTAGTTGATTTTTCAAAACAAAAATTTTAGGATGGTTGACAGTTTCTATGGAGCAGCTACTCTTTTTGGGTGTCAATCTTTGCCTGGGTTAGAGTGTAGCGGTGTCATTGTAGCTCACTGCAGCCTTCAACTCCTGATCTCACTGGATCCTCCTGGCTCAGCCTCCCAAGTAGCTGGGACTATATAGGTGTACACCATACCCAGCTAAATTTTTTTTTTTTTTGTAGATATGGGGCGGGGTAGGGGGGGATCTTGCTGTATTGATCAGGCTGGTCTCCAGCTCCTGGCCTTGAGTGATCCTCCCTCCTGGGCCTCCCAAAGTTGTAGGATTATAGGCATGAGCCATCCTGCCCAGCTACTGCTCTTAACAAGAATTACAATAAAATTTTAGGCTGGCTTTAACATTTTTTTTTTTTTTTTTTTTTGAGACAGAGTGTCACTCTGTTGCCTGGGCTAGAGTGCCTTGGCGTCAGCCTGGCTCACAGCAACCTCAAACTCATGGGCTCAGGTGATCCTCCTGCCTCAGCCTCCTGAGTAGCTGGGACTACAGGCATGCGCCACCATGCCTGGATAATTTTTCTATATATATTTTTAGTTGGCCAATTAATTTCTTTCTATTTTAAGTAGAGACAGGGTCTCACTCTTGCTCAGGCTGATTTTGGAACTCCTGACCTTGAGCAATCCTCCGGTCTCGGCCTCCCAAGAGTGCTGGGATTACCGTGGTGAGCCACCACGCCTGGCCTAGGCTGGCTTTAAAATTTCTTAAACTGCTTTATGAAATTTCTTGTTGATTTAAAAAAGTTTAATGGTTAAGATTTGCCGTCTATTAATAGAAAATACATTCCATTAAGTGATTGGTCAAAAATCCTCTTATTCATCATCAATCTTCTGTTTAAAATTGAGCAACTCTGTCCCTTCCTGTGTATGCCCTTATTCATAGAACATCTGTTTATAACTTAAAATTATATTCTCCTAGGCCAACATTGTATAGAAAGGTTAAGAGTTTGAAGTAAAAATGTCTGCAGATACTTACTAAATTAGTTCTTGACACCACCTGATATCATCAGCATTTTTGGTGGAACATTTCTGATTGGTTGGTTGGAAGTAAATGAGGAAGTTGCAATTTAGAGAAGAAAAGAAGCAACTCCAGCCACAAGGGGGAGTGAGAGACTAATTTCCAAATTGATGGGCCCCTGTTCTAACATATTAATATTAAAACATTGTATGCTTTCTTTACAGAATTTTAAGAGGTCTAGAAATTATGAAAGTCTCAGTGGCTCCACATAATACAGTAAAAGTTCTAGGAAAATTATCTCTCTGTGCACAAAAAAGTTGGACAAGACTAGAAATTTGGACTCATACATGGTACTGGAGAGTTGAAATTAAATGATTTCTATTAATGAAGATGTTATTAAAAATATTTGTTGGGGGCTGGGCGCGGTGGCTCACGCCTGTAATCCTAGCACTCTGGGAGGCCGAGGCAGGCGGATCGCTCAAGGTCAGGAGTTCGAGACCAGCCTGAGCAAGAGCGAGACCCCGTCTCTACTAATAATAGAAAGAAATTAATTGGCCAACGAAATATACATACATAGAAAAAATTAGCCGGGCATGGTGGCACATGCCTGTAGTCCCAGCTACTCGGGAGGCTGAGGCAGAAGGATCGCTTGAGCCCAGGAGTTTGAGGTTGCTGTGAGCCAGGCTGACGCCACGACACTCTAGCCCGGGCAACAAAAGTGAGACTCTGTCTCAAAAAAAAAAACCACATATAGGTGAACACACACTGTTCAAATCCTTGTTGTTCAAGGGTCAACAACATCACATAAAAGGCACTTAAATAAGTAAATGTAACATGAATAAATGCTTTTCAAGTGATGGTAGAATTGACCACTAGTTGTAGAACATGAGTTTATGGTGACACTAACTTACTCATATGTGTGATTTTATCCAATAGGGCTAAGCCATTTCCTAGATGGCAGGTCTTGCAGAGGCAGAGAGTTGAGGATTTGCCAGGTAGAAATGATGAAAGGAAAATGGACTGGTAAGTGTTTGGGATGTTGATTAATGATGGACCATGAAATCTCATGGAGAGAGAAGAAACAAAAGGCAAGAGGTTGCTCATGCAGGGAAAAAGTGAAAGGATCAACAGACTGGAGGTCCTGACAAGGCTGACAAAGCAGCACCTTGAGGGCATATCTGGAGGCTGAAGTCAGAGGGTGGGATGTCACACTGAATTATTTCATAAGGCAGATGAGGCTTAGGATGTGGCCATAGCTGGACTGGAACAGAGAGATAAAGGACACTCGGATGAAAAGATCTAAGAATTGAGAGTCTAGGTCTTAGAATGGTCTATCCACATGGATGTTTGGGTCTCCTATAGATTTCCCCTCCTCAAGATCCCTGCTGGACCCCATCCAACCCTTATCTTTGGCTTCAGAGAATCTGCATTCACACTTCAACTTAAGCTGCAGATCCTAAAAGGGCAGTGGCATGACTCTGGGTCAGAAAACAGAATGGGGAAGAAGAAGAAAGGGCTATAGTGGACATCTGTTTTATTTCATCTTGACACCAGCATTTATACACCTTTCTGGAAATAGTTATCTCTCTGTTCTCTGGAGGAACTATCACAACCCCACTTCTTCAATCTCAGTTCTCAGTCCATATGCAGGTAGAACAGTCTTCCTTCCACACCCTTGCTCCAAGGGTATGTATGTGGCTCAGGCCTGTCAGAAGAGGGATTCATGTGAATACTTCGGTGGGTAGTTCAGGGATGGATATGTAAGCCACTAAAGCCCATAAGGCACAATGAGACCTTTTCAGGAACTGTTGTCAGAGTGACAGATTTTCAGCTTCACTTGAATCTGCTACCATGCAAGACTTAAGAATGAAGTCAGCACAGAAGACAGAGCTAAGAAATGGACACTGAATCCTGATAACATTGAATTAAGTCCCCATATCAACCCTACTACCTGAAGTCAGTCCTACTCCTGCACTGTGCACTTATAAGTTAATATAGTCCCATTTTGTTTATGTCTGTTGGATTTTATTTTCTGTCACTAACATCCAAGTGATTTCTCATGATTCAAGAGGATGGACACACACTCTCTCAATGCCTCAGTTTCCCCCTTATGTAAAAGGACACCTCCTTCAAAGAGTTGTAAAGATTAAATACGATATGTAAGAATACAGCAAGAAGGTATCTGTTTGCAAACCAGGAAAAGGGGCCCTCACCAGGAACCAAATCGTCTGGCACCTTGATCCTGGACTTCTCAGCCTCCAGAATTAGGAGAAACAAATATTTCTTGTTTAAGCCAAAAAAGATTAAATGGGATAACAGATATTAGAGTATAATTTTTTCCACATTACTGAAGAGCAAAAAACATCACATTACTTTTTTATAAATTAAATTAAAGCTGTCTCAAAACCCCCATTTACTAGGGTTGGAAGATAACCAACATCAATCATTTATTGGGTCCTTTTTCCCTCTTTAGCGTGGTACACACTGACCAAAACAAAAACAAAAACCAAAACACTTCAGTCCATCATGGTTGTCCCTGGGATGCCCACTGTCTCAACTCATATGGTCCATTCAAAGGTAGGTAGTTTCACAGTATTTCTGCCAAGTATGAAAACCAGCATTTTTTGCTGCAGTTCCCAAGACTACATGTTAGATGTTTAGTCCCCCAGCCATTAAATCACCTCTCCTCATCTGAAGTCCTGCTGCCTCCTAGAGGAATTCTGTATAGACCCACACATATAACCCATCACTGTGTCTCTTTTCTGAAGTCCCTGGGCCCACTGCTATCCTTGGGCAACTTCTTCCAATCCAACACCTCCTCCATCTTATCCTTTTCAAGAACACCCAGCTAAATTAAATTCCATTCCAACACAAGAACCTGGATAAAGTTGTAGAACAGGTGTTTTTCTAGTTTGCTTTGGGACCCAGAAAACACAAAATTCACTGACAATCCCATGGAACAAGAAACCTAGAATTCCTTGAAGAAAGGAGAACAAAGTCACCTTTCTATCCTACTGGGTGTCTCCTCTGGCAAGGAGTAAGAGATAGAAATTAATAACTTGGTAAATGATCTTGCCATAATGTAAATTAACAAGCACAGAATAAGTATGCAGTATTACCTTCTGTTACCCATCAGGACTTAATTTACCTTCATTGAGCCCAAGAGTTTGAGGTTGCTATGAGCTAGGCTGACACCATGGCACTCACTCTAGCCCGGGCAACAGAGTGAGACTCTGTCTCACAAAAAAAAAAAAAAAAAAAAAAAAAAAGTGAGGCCTGAAGCAAGATAGTGATGGCAGGAATGGAGAATAATAGATTCAAGTAGAATTGAATCTACCAGAGGTTGCAAACTCAAATACCAGGCAGTAATATCAAAGAGTAAAAATAGATAAATCTAAGAAAACAAAATCATAGGCACAATGATAAAGAGCAACTAGCCTTCAGTCTTGGCGTTAACTATAAGAACATGGTGAGAACTACAGTGAACTGGAGAGCACATGTCCACTCCAAAGGGAGCAAATGCTACTTAGTTCCAAAGGGCCTCTACTTTGTGGGAATGCAAGCCCACCGTTGCCAGATTTTGAGTTGGTCATATTGATTATTATGTATAACCCACTGATTTACAATATTGGCTATTCATTGAAGTTTTTTTTAAAAAGCACTGTTGGCCACATTGTCTGGGTCAAATGTTACATATCAGTAGGTCATCTTTAAGCCTTTCAACGGTTTCAGCTGCTACATAATATGCTGCTAGATGTCAAATTTACATCTCCCCCATAGACTGCTCTCCCAAGCTTCAGATCCATGTATCTAAGTATCTCTTGCCTAGCTTTACCTTGAGGCATTATAGGAACCTAAAATGGAACCCATCACTCCCCACCACAATCCTAAATTGGTTCCCAGGTCTATGTTCCCTATCTCGGTGAAATAGCACCAATATAAATCCAGTTTCCCAAGTCAGAAACCTTGGAGTCATTCTCAACTTCCTCTTTCCCCAACCCCACTCCCTTGGTAACCAAGTCTAATCAATCATATTTCTGGAATTCTACTTGAATCTATTATTCTCCATTCCTGCCATCACTATCTTGGTTCAGGCCTCACTTTTTTTTTTTTGAGACAGAGTCTCACTCTGTTGCCCGGGCTAGAGTGAGTGCCATGGCGTCAGCCTAGCTCACAGCAACCTCAAACTCCTGGGCTCAAGCAATCCTCCTGCCTCAGTCTCCCGAGTAGCTGGGACTACAGGCATGTGCCACCATGCCCGGCTAATTTTTTCTATGTATTTTTAGTTGTCAGTTAATTTCTTTCTATTTATAGTAGAGACGAGGTCTCGCTCTTGCTCAGGCTGGTTTCAAACTCCTGACCTTGAGCGATCCGCCCGCCTCGGCCAGGCCTCACTTTTTATTTTGCTTTAACTAAAGCAAGAGTCTCTCTTGCCCTCACTACAGCTACAGTGTTATATTTCCAAGACACAAACTTGATCTTGTCACTTCCTTGTTTAAAAGGCTTCAGTGGTTTCCCACCACCTTCAGGACAAATTTCCAACTTCTTAGCCTGGTATTTAGGGTCCTATGGGATCTTGTCTTTCCAGATTCACCTCCTACCACTTCCCCAACTCCCCCCACAATGCTAAAGCCACACTGAAATACTTTCATTTTCACAATGGGACATGCTTTTCCTGCCATAGGACCTTTATGCAGGCTGTTCATATTGATTGTCCTTCTCTCACTCCCTACACTAACTATATCCTCATTTTCTTGGTTCCTCAAACCAAGCATTAATCATCTCTTCTGGGAATCACCTTCCAACAAGCAACCCTCTTCTCCAGGCTGGTAGATAATCTGTTTTCTGCACCCATAGTAGCCTGGGCATATGTCTATTTTCATTGTCTATTCCTTCACTATTTTCCCCTTGGAAATGGGACCTACTTCAGAGCAGAGATTGTGTCTTAACTTCTGTCACCTCAAGACTGAGCACGATATTTGATCCGTAATAGGCACTCAATAAATGTATGCTGCAAGAATGATTCGATCAATCTAGTCCAACTCATGGTGCCAATGGAGAAACCTCTCTTGGTTTCTCAGGATCATGTGATCAGCCAGTGCCATTCAGTGACAGAGCTAGAGAACTCAAGTTTCCTCACTTTCAGCTCAGCACACTTTCTACCAGACTAAGTTGTACTTTGATATGGGGCAAGAGGAGTGTTAAATCGTACTGGGAAGGCAGGGATTGAAGTTTGGCCCTGAAAGAAAGGGCTGACATGGAACAGAGTGATGGTTTTAGGGGAAAGTGGAACAAATGAAGAGAAACAGTCAAGCACATTTGATTTATTTGTCATCCTTAACATGAACGCTCAAAAGATCTCAGCCAATCTCAGGCAACTGTCAAAGAAAACAGTTCACAGCTAACACAAGCATAAAAAAAAAGGGATAGACCCCCCCTATTAAACATAGAATGAAGCTTGTAATCAGAAACTTTAAAAGGATAAATTTTTAATATAGCCTACACTATGTACCAGGTATTATTCTAAGCAAATATGCTTATTCATTTAACCCTCAATTTATGTGGTAATAATATCACCCCATTTTATAGATAAGAAAATTGA
>CAUYRT010068866.1:0-16874 GCA_963574885.1 Lepilemur ruficaudatus
TGTGTGTCCACTTAGGTGTTGATCAGCTAATACCAATTGGCTGGTGAGTACATGTGGTGCCTGTCCATCCATTCTTGGGATACTTCACTTAGTAGAACGGGTTTCAGCTCCATCCAGGAAAATACAAGAGGTGTTATATCATCATTGCTTCTTATAGCTGAATAGTACTCCATGGTATACATATACCACATTTGATTAATCCACTGGTGTATTGATGGGCATTTGGGTTGTTTCCACAACTTTGCAATTGTGAATTGTGCTGCTATAAACATTCGAGTGCAGGTTTTTGAGCTCTTGTTTTGTACAAGCAATGTACTAAATGTTATACAAGTATGAACTCATTTAATCTTTATAACAACACTATGATGTAAGTTTTATTATTTTCCTAATTTTACAGATGAGAAAATGGAGGCAAAAAGAGGTATTGTAACTTGTTCAAGGTCACACAGTTGGTATGGGGCAGAAGCAAGATTCAAACCTAAGATGTCTGGCTCTAACTCAGGCCCTTAAATTCTACTGCACAAGCAATAATGGAATTCTCTCCACTTGAGTCCGTAACCTAATGAATAGCCCAAGGATTGACTTGACATCTTTTCTATGCAATGGTCTCTAGTGCTAACACTGTGCTCTGTGCTGGGTGAAAGAAAAATGTCAAAAGATTAAGCATGGAATCCACCCTCAAGAATTTAGTAATCTGATACATAGCTCAGTATTAAACCTGAAAGTTAAAGGTAAGACCATTATACTTTGGTAAATATGGTGTGTTGTATTTATACAGACACATAAATGTACAAACACTAATGTACATCTGGGCCAGTTTTTTGAAAGATTATTGGTTTTCAGATTTGACAATTGTTTTAGATATCCTAATGATATAAAAACAAATGATACTGAAAAAAGAGGAAAGTAATCTCATTCAAGTATGTTTAACTTCTATAAAGACAATATTTTTATAAAAGCAGTCCATGACAGGTTTGAATAAAGACCAAGCAGCAAATATTCACATGCAAATCATCACCAATATCTTCTAGGCTAACATGCAAAAGGAGTAAAGCAGAAGTAGAACATTATTATTAATGCAATAAAGCGACTAGATTTTGAAGGGGTTCCAAATATGGCACACACCAGATCTCGGAATTATGGTTAATGGATTCAAGGTTATGGAGGAAATACTTTTTAATGAATACTGATTGGCTTGGGTGTCATCCTGAGTATGTGTTGAGCTCCAGTGGAAGGAGCCACCATGATTCTTACGACTCGGGAAGACCCAGGCATGAAACGCAGTATTATCACCCTTTGAGGAGAGGCATCTCGCCTACTGGCTCTCATTTGTGTCTTTCCCCGTCCAGCTCTGGAATTATACTTTTAGAACTTTGGAAGGATGTAAGTCAAAACTGAAAGAGCTGGGACTCTTTATAACATGAGGACACAGGAAGTGTGGCTTTGCTGTCCTCCGGCAGAGTGTAACCCACAGGCAGGAAAGTAGTGTCCCCAGTTGACAGAAACCACTGAGCAGCTTCAGCTCCCAGCCACAGGGCTGTCCCACAGGAACAACCTGCTATATGAACCCATGCAACACTCCTCTTTGGGTCCCACACTTTAGGGGGTGGAGATCCCGCCTTAGTTGTCGGCGATGAGACGGAGTGGAATTCAAGTTGCTGCAGCCTGGAGTGAGGCGACAGTAACCAAGGTGCTGTACCGTGAGCCTTGGGCATGTATGTATATTAACTGTGTGAATTATCTTTCCAGGCCAGTGTGATGGGGAAGCTATTACAAAATCCCAAGCTTAACATAAGAAAAACCTCATTCATTCAATTTTCTTAGAAAAAGATAATTTCCTATTAATTTTTGTATTCTATTTCTATGTTATCATTCAAGAACACTGTAAAAACTTAAGGATGAGCTTGCAGCTGAAACCAAGAGAAATTGTAAAGTCGAGAAATAGTTAATATGTAGCCAAAGGGCAGTTACACGGTTAGTCATTAAAAAGGATATTAAACGGGCATAAAATCTAGACAGCAGTACCAACAGGGACAGACGGGAGCTCCTGGTTCATTCCTGCCCTGGAGTCCCAAATCCTTCAAGCTTGCAAAGCTCTCTTAAAACTTGCAAATGAGGTACCAACACTATAGAGGGAAAGAAATCCTTGACTGTTCCAAGGAGAGAACTGCTTAAATTTTCAAAGATTCCCTTGGCCCGGGGAGTAAAGAGTGCTGGCTGAACCTCCAGATTGCTTATAAAAACGAGATATAAAGGGATCCCTTTTTATTTCAAATAACAAATTAGAATAAAACCATTCTGCAATTTGCAACATTTTCAACATTTTACTCTCAATAGCCACCATGACCTTTTCTTGTTAAGTTATGTACAGACTATATTCATTAATCATTTTTCTTCATAAGGTTGAATTCATTAGGTTTTAAAGCTGATGTAGATACATAGCTGTTTGTCATAATTAGTTGCTTAAAAGAGTGTGGGGGGGTGATTAGTGCCTCATTAGCACCTCTCTGTTTCTTCTAAAGTGCTAACAAGTCATTGATACAGTAAAAAAGAGACCGACCACTCATGTTCTGAAGAAAGTGACCCATCCTAGTAAACTACTTTAAAATTTTTACATTGTCCTTCTGAGTATAAATTATTGAGACAGCGATTGAGATAGTGTCTTTTCCCTGCACATAAAACAAAGGGATGCAGGGAAGTGAGCCACATCCTTAATTCAAATCCACAGACATTTGTGGTGTTATGTTGCATGCCCACTGCTGTGCTTATTACGGGCAATACAAGAGAACACTATCATAGCACTATCTGCAAGGAGCAGAAACCTGTCTTTGAGCTTACATGGAAATGTTTACTTCCAGGAAGCAGTTAGGAAACAACAGAAGGCTTGGGGGATGCATCATTATTAAGCTTGACAACTCGGCAGCACAGGGCCGGATGGAAGACAGGCTCCCTAGACCGGCTGGACAGCCAGGTTCCAATCCTGGATCTGCAGCTCACTACATCACCTCGGACTGTGCCCTTCATTTTCCATTTGTCAAATTCAAGCACTAAGAAAATATATGGAAAGCGCTCCTAGCACAGTGCCTGACCGTAAAGAACTCTGGCCAGAGAGCAGTGCAGAATCCAGCTCTACCATGAGGTGTTTGTGACTTACCCTCTAGGAATGCTAAGGAAACCTTAGTTGGTGACGTGGCCACACAGAGTCCAGCAGTAGAAGAGTTTGGGATTCTTTCTTTACAGATTCTCTCCTCATATCTGGGTATTCCATTCATTCTCAGGCCCACTGACAAGTAAAAGACAAGTTGATGACAAGTTGGTGACAAAGGACACCTGGCGCTCGTGCCCTCAGGCAGGGGTGTGCAAAGGATTCAATGAGCTAATCCATGAAAACCCACTAGCAGATGCCTTGCACACAGTACACATTCAGTAAAGGTTACCTATTTTCTTTACTGCTGTTGCTGTTATTTAATAGAGTGTCTGGTTCAATATTGGTATTTAAAATATAGGAGCATATTTTATAAGAAAATGGATGACAGCTTCCAGCTATTTAAAAAGCTTAGCTATAGAAAGAGGTGGTGGAGAGGAGTCATTATTATTTAGGAGGACAGGTCTAGAACCTTTTAACCAAGAATGATGTGTATGCAACAGGAGGAAACTCTTGTGTGTTTATAGCTGCCCAAGGATTCATTGGGCTACCTTGAAACATAGTGAACGCTGGTGTCTTACATAAGAAGAGTCTTCAACACACAAATGAGTTTGTTCAGGTTGACCTCTGAGATGCCTCCCACCAGGCAGAGGGCTGACTCTCAGTGAACATGGAGTGCACAAAGAACAAACAAGGCCATGTTCAGGGAAATCCAGGTAGACAATGAAAGGGGTGGCAGTGTGTTCTCCAGATGGCAAGACGCCTGGCTTTACCCTCAACTGTGTCCATAGCCAGCTGTGCCCACTTGGGCCCCTCTGAGCCTCAGAGGGTACCATTGTATACAAAGAGTAGGTAATAAAATACATTCTTGTTGTGAGGCATTAATGAAAAACACTTAGAATGGCTAATAATTAACAATAACACTATGCTAGTTGAGTAGAGACAAGGACATTCTAGAGAAGAAATTGATAACCAAGACCAATGTGGTATGAAGGAAGTGTTTAATAGACATCTTTGAATTGAGACGGAACAGTAGGATGAGTAGATTGACTGGCAGAGTTCACATTATTAAAGGTCTTGGAGGCCAGGGTGAAGACTGCAGATTTGGAAAAAAAAACAAAAAACAGGATGTTATAGAATGTTTCTAATGAAGTCACAAGGGAAAAGCACTTAGGGCACTTCTTGCAGCACTCAGATGTTTACAAAGCGTATTGAGATATGAGATCTTGTTTGATCTGCATATCCTCTCTGTGAGATCTGTGGAGCAGGTGTTATCTCCAACTTTCAGAAGAAAAATGTAGGCTCAGAAAAATGAAGTGCCTTGTTCTTGTGGCAAAAGTATTACATGAACTAAACCTATGTCTTCTGATGTTTTGTCTTGTGTATCTCATCACAGCGCACCACAGAACACAGGAAGGATGGCAGAGGAGAAGTTCAAGACTTCACAGTATTTTTGATCGTTCAGTAGTAGCATTTCTATATCATTGAAATTTTAGAAATCATCACCTTGGTAATATTATTCTTATTCTGTAGCATTTGCTGCCATACTTTTGATATTATTTGTTGAACAAGGTAGATGTAATTTTCCCTTTCTTGAATTTCTGCAGGTCCGAAATTAACAGAGATCTCTCCAAAGTGCCTTTGTGGATTGATTTGGCATTTAGCCAAGTCTCTCCTAGTCAAATCCTCTGGGATTTGTATTGTTAATCCAAGTCCTACTATAATGATTTTATAACACAAATGGGTTTGTTTTAGAAGTCTAGGAGAAAGTAGATACATGTATGATAAGAATAATGACTAATGTTCACTGAGGGCTTCCTATGAATTAGGCACTTAACTACGTATTGTTTATACGTACTAAGCAATTTAAAATGTGCAACAACTTTGTAAGTACTGTTATTATCCACATTCTACAGAAGGGCTACAAAGAGCAACTGAAATCTCAGTGTTCCTATCCCAATCTCCCTGAGACACTGGGACCGTGCACAGCCTTCCTTTGGGATCCTGGTAACAGCATGGCACAAACGTGCGCTTGTGTGTTGGAATGGAGACAGCATCCCAAGGAATCAGACGTCAGACACCCCCACCAGAAGAGGCATGAGGAGGGAACGCCGTCACCAGCTGCCGTGGTGTGGGGACGCTTCCTCGGAACTTGCTCAATCACCAAAGGGAAGGGGTGTGGAACGGTGGACATCGTATATTGCCCAAGGGCACTTGGACCCCTTTTAGGAAGTTCCAAATATATTTGGTAAGAGTTTGGAAGGTGAAACAAAAAGTCACGCGAGAGCAGCCAGGATGGAAAAAGAGAAAAGCAGCTGTTATGTGTATAATTCAATCGATATCATTACACTGTCCCAGAGAACATGCATCCCCTGTGCGTGATTTCTTTTATGCCATTTCAAAAGAATCAAGGAAATCACTGCCTTTCCCACTCTCCAATCCAGTGTTAAGGGTCTGCAAACACATAAATAAATCTTTAGTCATAAAGTCAGAGATAGTTGATAAGGATTTGGTTCTCTAACATAGAAAATAAAAGAAATTTATACTATCCAAAAACCTTTCTTAAGGTAAAGAAATCACATTTTAGATAAGCAGGCATTGTTTGTTAGACTTCATGGGAAAGCCATTTTTGTGTGGGAAGACAGATATTTAATAAAGTAAATTCCTATGGAGGGTATTTATTGGCCTTTGACAAATCTGGATAGATTGGAAGCTTGATTAACCAGATAGAAACAAACTCTTAAGGTATCTATTGTTTTAGGAACTTGTTTTTTATGAGAGAATGAGAAAAGAATAGGATTTTTAAGAATAATATCTTAAGAAATGAAAAAAGACATATGGCCTTTTAGAAACTCACAGTGTAGCTGGAGAGAGAATAAACTACTCTGGCAAGGAGTCAGGTCTGTCCCAGACTAATCCACTGCCTTTAACATCTCTGTTAATCTCCCTTCCGTTCCAATCAGGGAGTCAGACTGGAGAAAGTGTATGTGTAGACATACAAATAAGTATGAGTCCGCTCATGCCTTAATCCAGAAAATCATTCGCGAGACCAGAGGGGCTCGGCGGCTATGCATCTGCGGGAACCACCTGTTGCTCGCTCTCCCTGGGTAGTGCAGAGGCCGGAGGACACAGAGAGGGAAGAAGGCAGGGACAAGTGGGAGAAGACAAGGATTTGGCAGCTGCCTGGGTGGTAGGATTGGAAGTGTGCCCCATGTCTGCCAAAAATATCCTTCCAACTGACTTTGTCTCAGCGCCTCAACTTTCCCATATGCATTTTGGTTGGAAAGTCATTGGAAGCCAAGTTGTTAAAACCTAAATGAGTTGTCCTTTTGAAAGACTCAAATCAGCCTTTCAGCTTTTAATAGAATGGCCACACATCCTCATCTGCTTAGAGCAGCTCAGCAACTCCTTAGCAATAGTGCCTCTTTCACTCTCCCAAGTAGCCCACTTTGGAAGATACTTTGCATAGCCAACCTAGTTTCTAATTACCGAGAATACACCTGCTAACACAGGTAAGGCAAGAACATGTCGGTGATGGTGAGGAGGACGAGCTGAACATCTGGTCAAAGGGGAGGTTCCCTGAGACATAGACCCCACTGAAAAGAGTTAGGTGAGAACAAATACAGATGAAAAAGCTGAAAACTAACCCAGTACAGCTTTTCTCTGGATGAGGCTAGACAGGATCAAGAGAAATTTGAGGACTGATGAATTCAATTCATTGTTAGGACCAAAAATTATATTATGTAATGTTCAGGGTGGTGTTGACATATTTTGATTTGGTTGTTTTCACCAATCTTTAAAATTCTAATGTTCTACTTACTTACTATTTTGATTTGAGGAACTATAAAATCTTAAGTGAAATAAAATTAACTGTTCTTTGAGAATATGTTGAGAGTTTACAAAAGTCCATGGTGACATGGTGGGAGACATGTCAGTCTAAGGTGTTACAAACCCAAAATTAATATGTATAAAGATGTTCATTGCAGCTGTGGTGGAAGGGAACAGCTGTCCATGTGCCCAGATGTGACCGAGTGGGTACGTGAAATATGACTTCACCTCATGGAGCACTATGAAGTACCTAGAAGTGAGAAATTAACTGTGTGCATCTTGGTATAGTTGGATCTTAAAAACAGAGTGCTGAGGGGAAAATTGGGAATCAAATTAATCTACTTAACATCAATTTGGTATTCACATAAATTTAAGATTTACACACATAAAGCAATTATATGTAATTTATGAGAAGCAGGCAAAACAATATGAGTCACATTAAACATCTTGGAATATTTGGCTGCAGTGGATGGGTGGAGAGTGGGCTATGGGAATACAGATAATAAATATAGGAATAAAACACGAGCCTGAAATTTGGTGAGCATGATGATAAAAAAATAAAACAAGAGGTCACAGTTTTATTGGAATCTATGCATTGTTCAATGATTTTGCAATCTTAAGCAGAAAAAATCATGTTAAATCCAAAGTATTTTATAGCTGTTTATGTCCCCTCAATTAAATGAAAGGGAGCAATTACTATTGTAAGTATTGAACACAGCTAGTAAGTTTGGAACATTGGTTTTCAAGGTTTTTCAACTCAATCATTAAAAACAAATTGAGCTTGTGACTCAGCCTACTAAATTACACCAGGAAATATTTGTTGGTGCAATTTCTAATGAGATTGTGTCCCACCTAAATGAGCTTAATAAACTTTAAATTTAGAACTGGAAAAAAAGTTGTAGATTATATACTGGGAGAAACTAGTCTGTAGCTATTAAAAGACAAAGAAACACCAAGATTGAATCACGAAGAAACAAAAAATCTAAAAAGACATATAACTAGTAAGGAGATTGAACCAATAATCAACAACCTCCTAACCAAGAAAGTCCAGGACCAGATGGCTTCACTGTAGAATTCTACCAACCATGTAAAGAAGAATGAACACCAATCCTTCTCAAACTCTTCCAGAAAACTGAAGAGGGGAAACATTCCCAAATTCATTCCATGAAGCTATGAGGTCAGCATTGCCTTAAGATCAAAGCCAGAAAAAGACACTAGAAAAAAGAAAATGACAAAACAATATCAATATCCCTGATGAATAGTGATGCAAAATCCTCAACAAATACCGGCAAACCAAATTCAACAACCCATTAAAAGGATTGTATGTTGTGACCAAGTGGGATTTATTCCTGCAATGCAAGATGATTCAACATATGAAAATCCATCAACGTAATACACCACATTAACAGAAAGAACAAAAATGACGCAATACATGATTATCTCAATTAAAGCAGAAAAAACATTTGGCAAATTTAACATCCTTTCATGATAGAATACTTAACAAACTAGGAATAGAAGGAAATTACGTCAACATAATGAAGGCCACTTATGAAAAGCCCACAGCTAGCATCATACTCAATGGTGAAAGACTGAAAGCCTCTCCTCTAACATCAGGAACAAGACAAGGATGCCACTTTTTGCCACTTCTATTCAACGTAGTACTGGATGTCCTCGCCAGAGCAATCAGGCAAGGGAAAAAAATAAAAGGCATCCAAATTAGAATGGAAGAAGTAAAATTATCTCTATTCACTGACATAATCTTATATGTAGAAAACTGTAAAGACTCCACAAAAAACTGTTAGAATTAATAAACAAAATTAATCAAACCAGTTGTATTTCTATACACTAACAATGAAGAACATGAAAAGGAAACTAAGAAAAAAATTCCATTTCAAATGGCATAGAAAAAGGTAAAATATTTAGGAATAAATTAACCAAGGAGGCATGAGACTTGTACACTGAAAACTATAAAACATTGCTGAAAAGAATTGAAGAAGACTTTATGTTGTTAAAATGTCTGTACTATCCAAAGTAATCTACAGATTCAATGCCATCCCTATCAAGATCCCAATGACATTTTTTTAAAAGAATAGAAAAAAAATCCTAGAAGTTTATATGAACCTCAAAAGATATTAAATAACCAAGAAAATCTTGAGAAAGAAAAACAAAGCTGGGGACCTCAGACTTCCTCATTTCAAAACATATTACAAAGCTACAGCAATCAAAGCAGTACTATACTGATATAAATACAAACATATAGGTCAATGGAACAGAATAGACAGCCCAAACATAAATGTTTACATATATGGCCAAATGATCTTCAACATGAGTGCCAAGACTACACAATGGGAAAAGATTAGTGTCTTCAAGAAATAGTGTTGGGGAGACTGGGTATCCACATGCAAAAGAATCGACTTGGATTTTTACTTTTCACTTTACATAGAAATTAACTCAAAATGAATAAAGGTCCTCAGCATAGATCTGAAACTATACAACATTTAGAAGAAAACAGGTGAGAAGCTTCATGACATTGATTTTGGCAATGATTTCTTGGATATGACACCAAAAGCACAGGCAACAAAAGCAAATATACACAAATGAGACTACTTAAAACCTAAAAACTTTTGTGCACTAAAAAAAAACAATCAACAGAGTGAAAATGCAATCTACTGAATAGGATAAAATATATTCAAGCCATATTTCTGATAAAGGGTTAATATTCAGAATATATGAAAAACTGCTGTAACTCAACAACACTAACAACAAAAAATAAACAATCTCATTTAAAAATGGGAAAAGACCTTTTCTCCAAAGATGATATACAAATGGCCAACATGCATACGAAAAGATCACTAATCATCTAGGAAATGCAAAGCAAAACCACAATGAGATATCACTTCACATCCATTAGGTTGGCTGTGTCAGAAATCCCAGAAATAGCAAGTGTTGGTGAGGCCATGGAGAAATTAAAACCCTTGTGCACTATTGGTGGCAATGTAAACTGGTGCAGCTACTATGGAAAGCAGTATGGCAGCTCCTCAAAAATTTAAAAATAGAATTACCATATGATCCAGCAATTCTACTTCTGGGAATATATTAAAAGATGTAAATAATATCTTTAAGAGATATTTGTACACCCAAGGTCATTGCAGCATTCTTCACAATAGGCAAGAGTTAGGAGCAACGCATGGGTCTATAGGCAGATAAATGGATAAGCAAAATGTGATAGATACATGCCGTGGAATATTATTCAGTCTTAAAAAAAGGAAAGTCTGCCACTTGCAACAACATAGATGAACACTCAGGTCATTGTGCTAAATGAAATAAGCCAGTCACAAAGAAACCCCAAATACTGCATGATATCACTTACATGAGTTACTTAGAGTAGTAAGGTAAGTAGAGTGGTGGTTGCCAGAGGCTGGGGGAAGAGTTTGGGGCTGGGTTGTTATTCAATGGGTACAGAATTTCGTTTTTACAAGATGAAATATTTCTGGCACGCATGTTCATAGTTAACACTACTGCACTGTGCATTTAAAAATGTTCAAGGTGGTAAATTTTATGTTACATGTTTTTTACCACAATTTTTACAAAAGGCAAAGAAACAGCAGCCAAGAAACAACTGACAACAGAGGTGACAGCAGCTGTAAAGAGAAGATACCAACCAGCAAGGGCACAGCTCAGCGTGGGAAGCCGCCCTCACTGGGGCCCTGCTCCAACCCCTCCAGATGACAAGTCCCCTTTCAGCATAATCTAGTAAATACAGACTTAACTTTTGCACACCTTTACCCAAATAATAAAAATGTTTATTTAAATATATAAACATAATACCTATTAGAAAATAGTTGCAAAAGCAAGTAGCATTTGGGAAGGGAGGGGAAGTATAGTGCAGGGTGTGGAGGAGTGGGGATACCTGCACGAAGAAGATGGGGGACCGAAGGAAGGAAAGGTCAACAGCTTGGAGACCCGAGTCCAAAAGGCCCCAAAGCGGGCCCAACAATGAAACATTCCATTAGCACATTAGATAAAGTAAATCCACACCATCATTGCAGGGTATTTTCAGCTAGAATATTAGGAGACAAGAGATGATAAAGATACATTTTATATTGCATATCCAGTATTATAATTTCCAGGTATGTAAAATTAGTGATAGCCTCTTTTATTTCCTTTTATTATTAGTTGACACATAATCGTTGTACATACATATGGGATACAGAGTGACATATCATCACTAGTGATAGCCTTTTCATTTAACATTACTATTATTTTGATGAACATCCAACTTGAAGGTTTTCATAGTTTGTCTCATAAATAGAGTACCAGAAATACCGTTTTCCCATAAAATATTTTTATTTTTACTTTTATTCTTTAAAGATGAGTCTTGTGCTGTCGCTCAGGCTGGAGTGTAGCGGTGCAATCATAGCTCACCGCAGCCTCAAACTCCTGGGCTCAAGCCATCCTCCTGCCTCTCTGGGCTTACAGTTACAGGCCACCATGCCTGGACTCCCATAAAATATATAAGGTCCTCAACCTCAAATTTTCATGGACGTAACACTTGTAGTTGAAGAAGGAATGTTGTTCCATGACCCCTGTTGATAACGATAACAAAGATATCAGAACACAAACACACACAATCTAAACCACATACCAACACACTCCACACACACAAGCATGTGCATGGGCACACTCCACATCAGACACTCCAAACACACACACACACTCCAACATATAACACACATGTGATTTATATTCAGTGCATTTTGTTGGGGGAAAGAAATTGTATATATACTAAGATTAAGAAATATTTTCATAAAAGTTGGTAACACTTTTAGGATATGAAGGAATAATTCCAGATTATACAGCATATTCACCCATCCAGAATGACACCGTCCACAGCCTTCCAGATCACAGGTCCACAGATTCTGGGTGCCTGGTTTTAGAACTACCGTTTCATTGCATAGAAAAGAGTGTCCTAGTGCTCTCAGACATTGTGCTAGGAGCATCCAGAAACGTTCCCTCTTTAATCTTCACGGGAAATCTTACGAGATAGAGATTTTGAATCCCAAATTTATAGAAGTTAAACTGAAAGTTAGATGAGTTAAAAATTGAGTCTCCCATACTGGTGGCTTGGGGCAGCAATATGGTTGAAGGCCAGGCTAAAGGTTTATGGGAAGTGCTGTTCACACCGCAAACCTGCTCTCCTGTAGACTGAACATCTGTGGGACGGCCTGCCCTAGAAGTGGGGCTGAGGGAGAAAGGTGAAGTCCCTCCCGATGGGCCCATCCCTGCCACTGCCTGAAATTTGCTCAGCCTCACTGGGATTAAAATCCAAATCTGCGTGAAGCAATGCATTTTGTAGAGAGGAAATCTGCTGCTAGAACCAAAAAAAAAAAAAAAAAAAAAGAGTTATTTCACTTTTTTATTTAAAATCTTATCTGCAAACTTTATAATCACTCTTTCTGAAAATTGGGATAAGAAAAGGCACTTACAGCTAACGCTAATTTTCTGAATTCCATCATGGGAAGACAGTGTGAAGCTGCTACACCAGGGCAGGTGTAAGAAGTTTGCCGTGAGTGGTGGCATTCCTCTGGAGAGAGTTTAGCTCTCCTAAAACTGTCAAGAAACGGTGTGCAGTCTCCTGTTTCTGCGGGCTGTACATCTTCAGACTTCCATTCCATTCATCCACCAAATTTAGATTTTCATAGTGATTTTAGATCACTGCCTTGATTAATGACTCAAAGGTTAAAAGGAAAGTTGCAGACTAGAGAAAGAGGAAGCGGCGGGTTGCACCGGGAGGCGCTGTCCCGGCCACACAGAGCGCTTCACTGAGAATAATATGCTGGCCCGAAGGAGATCAGTGAGGCGGATCTCCTGGGCATTAGTATGCGCCGGCAGTTCACCGTGAAAGCAGAGATAGCGCTAGCTATTTATTTGAGCAAAGTTACACAGTTTGACATATCCTCTGTTTCTCTTTCCTTCAGAGGATCTCAAACACCACAGTTAGGGAAAACTACCGTGTTAAAGGCGAGCAGCACAAAAGTCCGGTTAGCTTTGTCTCTTTGGCAATTGCTTTTGCTTTCTCATCGCTTATTTTACCTGTGTTCCATGAACAAAAGAGCTAATTCTGTAAGAAAACTATCTTGACAGTTCATTAAATAGCAAAGCTGTGTGGAGACAGCCTTCACAGAGTGACACTGGGTAAGCTGCCGTGCTTACTGTGTTTAAAAGACCCCCAAAATGAGTACAATTCAATCAAAATACAGCCAAATGTTGGGCACAGTCTTTCAGTTCAGAAAAGTATTCTTGGGTTTTGGGATAAAGGCTAAAAATTCTTTGTTATTCTTATTGCCATTCTTACATGTTTAATTGTTAGGATTGCCACGTCAACTCAAAATTAAGTCAGGCCAATTTAACTACCTTGAGCAGCTGTGATTACCGTGCTGCACATACAATACACCTCTGTCAGAATGTAAAACAGAAAGTCTAGGGTTAGCAGGCAGGGGAGAGCAGAGATCACAAATGAAAGCACAAAGAGTACCGAGGACTCTAAGAGGACACAGCAGGGAGGCATGACCACAGCGAAGCAGGACCAGCTACGCGATCTAAAGGGCTTAGTACAGACAGAAATGCATGCCCCTTGTTCAAAATCATAAAGAATTTCAAGGTGCTAACAGTAGAGCATTATAGCAAGCAAGGGCTTCACAAGACTGCATGGACAGCATGCCTGTGAAGCAGCTCTGCAGGGAAGGGTAAGTCAGGAAAGCACATACTACCTCACACCCAGAGTCAGCACAGTGAAAAGGCAATCTGCAAATGGGAGAAAATGTTTAATATTTGCAAATCATATATCAGATAAGCAGTTAATACCCAAAATATATAAAGAGCTCCTACAACTTGATAATAAAAAAATAACTTAAAAAGGGGCAAATGACTTGAATAAAATAATTTCTTGAATATGATATCAAAAGCACAGGCAATAAAAACAAGAGACAAATGAGACTACATCAAACTTGAAGACTTTTGTGCATCAAAGGACACAATCGACAGAGTAAATAGGCAACATTTTGGATGGGGAAAAAATACTTGCAAATCATATATTTGATAAAAGGCTAACATTCAGAATATAAAGAACTGCTACAACTCAACAACGAAAATTCAAATAAATTTATTTAAAGTGGGCAAAGGACTTGAATCGACATTTTTCCAAAGAGGATGTACAAATGGCCAACAAGCATATGAGAAGATGATCTACATCATTAATCATTTGACAAATGCAAATCAAAGCCACAACAGGATATCATCTCATACCCAGGATAGAATAGCCACTATTGGAAAAAAAAAAAAAGAAAGAAAGAAATAATAAGTGTTGACAAGGATGTGGAGAGAATGGAATTCTTATACTCTACTAGTGGGAATGTAAAATGATACAGCTGCTATACGAAACAATATGGCAGTTCCTCAAAAAATTAAAAATAGAATTGCCATATGATCCGGCAATCCCACTTCTATATGTATATTTGAAAGAACTGAAAACAGGATCTTGAAGAGACATTTGCTTGCCCTTGTCCATAGCAACATTTTTCACGATAGCCAAGAGGTAGAAGCAGCCCAGATGTCCATGTGTAGATGAATGGATAAACAAAACATGTTATGTATGTGTATAAGATGGAATATTATTTACTCTGAATAAAGGAAGGAAGGGTCTGCACATGCTACAGTGTGGGTAAACCTTGAGAACACTATGTTAAGAGAAGCCAGTCACAAAAAGACAAGTGCTGTTTGTCCACTTACATAAGATGCCTGGAGTCGTCTAAAGACAGTAGAGGGGTGGTTGCCAGGGGCTGGCGGGCGGGGATGGGGAATGGGGAGTGCTGTTTAATGGGTACTGAGTTTCAATTTTATAAGACAAAGAGTTCTAAAGACTGTACAACAACGAGAATATACTTAACACCACAGAACCGAACTGTACACTTAAAAATGGTTAAAATGGTAAATTCTGTTATGTGTATTTAACCACAATTAGAAATTAAAATTTTTGAAATGTAAATGTATGAGAGCACAGCCTAGTGTCCCCTGCTTTACAGCCACTACATCAGCCCTCAAACCACAACTGTACAATTTACCTCTCTAACAAGGCTACGTTGTTTGGGTGTCACAGGCTAAAGCATGTGTTTTCTAAGAAACCCATGTTGCTTCCCTTGCTGGGAAAAAAATCATGCTCTCAGTACCCAGTGCCACTTGGGGCAAGCCGTCTACTGAACTCCGGCTCACTCCATGCACACCTCATTTCCTGGAACCCCAAAGAACACCTAAACTCAGGGCTTGATCATCTCTCTTTCATGACTTCCCAAGTTTGCATTCACTTCCTTTAGCTTAAAGTGGTAAGAAAAAGTGGATGGAGATGATGGTTCTTTCTCCCAAGAGACCTTCTTAATCTCTGAAAGGCTGCCATGAAAAGGCAAGTATGTGCTATCTGCTTATATGATAAATATAAACACTATTCACCTTGCATCACTGTTGTTTTCCATCTACACATTTAGCTCTATCCACTTTCTAGAGCAATCTTCACTGCAAGAAGGAATGTATTCAGATTTTGCCACCGATGCAATATCCATTCTGCTGGGGGTGATCCCAGGGCTCCCTTGTTCTCCCCCAAAACTGGGTTGTCCCTTCATCCCCCTTGTGCTTTCTCGGTTCTTACACTTGGCTTAACCTCAATTCCAAATAAGAATCCCATGGAGTCCAAGCCCCCTAGGGCCGGCCCCCAGCCCATTTGTCTGAAGCAGCTTGTGCAAAGGGATGCACTGAAGTATGGGAAGAAAGCACAGCTTCTATTCTTAGTTATTTTTAGATTTCATCCTTTTTTAAAAAATTGTTCAGGCTTTGTGCTTGTTTTAAAAGGCACTTATATGATGTTTTGTTTTAAGGAATATGATAGAAAATTTATATAAAATAAATGCATATATATTTACGAAGGTGCTTTTTAAAAGTAGGAGTGGAGCACAATTAAAATATATTGAAACAACTAAGGTGCTGGGGCCTTGCCAAGTCTTTGGAGCTCGACCTTGTCCTCTGACGATTTAAGGGTTGGCTGTAGTCCTGCTTCAAATAGAACAGACCACCCAGAATCATGACTATTAAGTCGTCTCCAAACCTCAGACACAACCTGATCAGATATGAAAATCAGCCCAGTCGAAACCAAGGTTTCTATATCCCTTTGCAACTTATCCCTCACTCTCAGCCCTCAGTAGCAAAGCAGTTTGGGGAAAGTTAGATCTCTTAGTTAGCACCTGCTCTCTGCGATTCCAGGCTGCAGGGCCCCCAGTATCCCCTAACGAACCCTTATATCAATACCTTGTGACAGGATGCTGGATGTACGTGTGTGTAGGGGGAGAAAGAAGAGTGTGAAATGAACTGAAACAAGAAGAAAATGGACTTGGGGTGAGGGTTAGGAAGTAGCCACACTTTATCTACCTTTGCCACTTCACAAATTGCTGGGAGGCTCCCACGTACCTCCCCGCTGGCACCCTGTGTTTGTGCCTCTAAAACACCTCTCTCATACTCTATCCACTTGGTGTCACACCTGACCAGCTACGAAGGGGGCTACGGAGTGACTGAGGCGTCAGAAGCTCTACTATGAACACCACATGACAGTAGCTTGTTGTACCTCAGAAAACAAGCCTTATTTTGGGCTCTAAAAGAGAGGAGAAAACCCATCCCATCATCCACCATTTCAGATGAATCCCAACTCTTGAAACTGGCGCAGAAGTACATTTTACTCACTCACATGTCTATATGAGAAATGTTCTAGAAATGGATACTAAATGGTGTTGCCAACAAATATAATATGCATTTCTATTATCTGATACAATAAATCCTGCCAGATTATATAATGCCCTACTGT
>CAUYRT010068867.1:0-55972 GCA_963574885.1 Lepilemur ruficaudatus
CCACCATGCCCAGCTAATTTTTTCTATATATATTTAGTTTGCCAATTAATTTATTTCTATTATTAGTAGAGACGGGGGTCTTGCTCTTGCTCAGGTTGGTCTCGAACTCCTGACCTTGAGCAATCCGCCAGCCTCGGCCTCCCAGAGTGCTAGGATTACAGGCGTGAGCCACCGCGCCCGGCCGCCAGAAACTATTTTGAAACTTAGTCTTCTATAGTATGTAGATATTTTGTTTGAAACGATGTTGGATATGATTATCCAAGCATGGGAAGACACCTTTGCTTTCCAGGCAGACCCAAACTTACACTGAGTCAAATTGCCAAATCTCTCAATAGACTGAGCCTCTAATTTAGCTCAAGTCTATGATTGCTCTCCACTGTGTGGTTTCACTGTCTTATGGAAGGAGCAATTGTCTTTATCATTAGTAGCTGGATGAAAGAACAGCATCTTCATCACAGAGAGGTGTGAAGCCTGTTGCCCACAGTCCTCATGGAGGTCCAGCCCTTGTATGTTAGTGGAGCCAGGCAAGGGAGGGGCTTATTTTTGTTCACAACAATACTAGCATGAGTAATGTGTAGTCAGTCAGGAATTCCTACTCTCCTAGAAAAAAAGATTATAATCTGATAGCTGGCAGAGATGTAATCTGCATAATTATCCTCGTTTAAATGATCTTGCAATTGGAGAATGTGTCCATGATTTAATTTGAATTCTGCAAAAAAATAAGGTTATCATTAGTTGCCTAAAAACAAAGGGCTTCACAAACAATTCAGACTGCACTTAAAAGCATCCCGATTGATTCTTGAATTATTTAAGAAATATTTCATGGACTGTCACTGGGTAAGTGTTTCAGGAGGAAATAATTTTCCCACAAGAGCTGCCAAGCAATTAGTTGGGAAGTATTCAGGCAGAGATTGCAAAACTATAAAAATTCTTTAGAAAGACAGTTCTTAGAATACTGTAAAGCTGCTAAAGGACAAGTTGTGTGAGAATAAGAGATCTGAAAAGTACATTTTCACAGATGTTGAAACCAATAGTGAAAATTCATATTCACTTTATTGACTGCTGAAGCTCAGTCTCTCATTCATCTTCCAGCCTTCTCTGATATTGTCTTTCTGAGGCTTTTCTACGGTAGACATCATCTGTATCAAACAAAAAGTTTGCTTAGATTTTTAAAAAACTGAGGAATTTAAAATACTCAGCTCTGAATAATTCAACCAATAATCTAGATCTGCCACCTATTTTTGAATCTCATTGTTTAACTCAATACCAACTAACACCAAAATAAGCTTAATTTAAAACAGAACTTGATTTGAATGAGGACTGTGTTAGTGGAGTTCTAGACTTAAATAGCAAACATTGGATCACGTCCTAGCACACCTCTTAGCAATGTTTCACGACTTCCCTCACTTGCTTCTCCCCCCCAGTTTCTATTCTGTATTCTCAAATCATCCTGCTTAACTAAAACCTGGCCCCTCAAAGGCACTTCTTGCCCCGGCTCTCTGCTGCTCAGTCTCCTACACCCAAAAACTTTCAGGTGGGGAGGGGAGGTCAATTTCCTTGTTCTCAGCCGTTGCTTTTCCAGACTGATTCTCTACCCTCAAAGAATCCTCTTCCTTTGTGGCGTATGCCATTTGACTTTCACCACCTTCTCTGCACTGGCACCTGCTATCAATCATGCCTCTTCAGTAACTGAAAGCAAAGGCCTCTTGCCCCTGACCTGTGCCTTCCCCTCCAGACACCAATGCACCATGGGGGTGAAGCACCAGCTCCCTTCACCTCTGGCTTCTCCAGTCATTTGCAGTGCTCCTATGAAGGAAGTCTGCTCAGACCACAACCTCCACTAAGCCTTCTAGCCCTCTATCCTTGGATCTCACCAACTTCTTCCCTTCTTCTTCCCCTTGATTCCTGTCTTCCCTAGCAACCTCACCCCCACCCCCTTCTTTCTTCTTGCCAAACCAGCTGATATTCCTTCACACTCTTGTTAATACCTTAACTTCTTGACATATCCTCAAAACCCCAACCACAGATTAATCCATATCCTCCCTTCTCCAGGCCTCACCCTACTTGTTATGCACTGCAGGGCCAACTGATGCCTCTAATTGGGTCCACTGAGACGCCTGACAATCCTGTTTCCTCAGAAGACCCTTCTTCACCCACTCTCAAATGGCCTTGAAGTCTTCGCAGAGAAAAGTCATCAGTAAAAACTCTTTCCAAGGGCTACTTCTGCCATCCAGCTCTGATCCCATCCTCTCCCAACCTCTCAAGGGTCAAGTGTCTCCAGCTTCCCTCCACCCCTTCCTTCCTGATCATCATTTGCACATCCTCCAGTCTCTCCAGGGGGAGGGGTTACCTCCCCTTCACAGAGTCAAACTTCTTTAACTTCCTGTCTTCTATGATAACAAACCTTCCTGGTTTCCCTCCTTGCCTCTGGCCATTCTCATTAAAATATTGGGGTTTGACTCTGTGACTTTCATCACAATTTGCTTGTGAATGGTCTACACATCCAGATTTCTGGCCCAGATATGCTTCCTGGGCTTCATATCTATATAACCACCTCCACGGCAGCACATCCCAAATGGAGCCCAGGATCACTCTGCCTGTGTTTTGCACCTTTAGGAAAGTACCACCCCTGCTTCAACTGTTCTACTAGAAGCCTCCCCTCCTCATCTCCTGAGTCTACTCCATCACCAAGCCCTGTTGGTACTACCTCTGAGGTGGATCTAATGCCACCCAGCCTTTGGCATCCCTTCTGCCCCCAACCTAGACTAGGCCACTATCTCAACTGTGGACAGCCACACAGCCTAAGTGTTCTGCCAATCTGCTCTCCACAAAGAGACAAAAAGCCATTCTCCACAGTGTTAATCTACGGCTTAAAACCCCTCAATCTTTGTAATCCATTCTTGGTTCTTCAGTCCCTTTGCAGCCCTGCCCAGGCACGGTTTTAGCCACTCCCCCCCTCACTGTTCATCTGCTTCAATCCCTCAAACACACAGCATGCTCTCACACAAGGCCCCATGTCTACTTTTACCACTGCCCTGAAGATGCTTTCTACTCCGCAAACCTTCCCTTCATCTGGCTGACACCTAATCAATATTCAGGTCCTACTGTACTTGGTAACTGCTTCCGGAAGCCTTCCGTGCACCTTCTAGTACAGTTGAGGTGCTCCTTTCTCCTCACAGCAGTGATCATGCTTAATGGTAACTATCATCTGAGAGCTCTTCTGGAGTGAGGAACTCTGCGCCTTATTCATTATATCCTCTCAGGGGTGCTCATTAAATATCGATGAACGGATGAACACAAGGACTAAATATCTTTAAGAATAACTAATGTAACGATTTTTTTTAAACTAAGGGTTGGCGATTCACAAGTGATACAGTGTTTCAGGAGAGGGGCAAAAAAGAAAGGCCTAGGGGTTGGGGCAAGTCTTTATTAAAGAGGAACTGGCCTGCCCTGAGTTAGTGCTCAGCAAAGCAATGCCAGGCATTCTTTTCACAGTGCTGTGCCAAAGACCTGGCGCCAGTGACTGCCCTGTAAAGACAGTGGTAATTAGCCAAGCTAGGCAGATCAGCTCCCTCCAGCGTTTAGACTGGAGAGTCCAGAGAGGACTAGCCAGTGCGCAGCAGTTTCCACGAATTCTCAGGCTCCACCTCCTCCTACATTGGCTGTGAGCAAATCTGTTTCTTAGGCCCAAACAATGTCACTAGCAGGGGTGAAGGGCAGGCTTGGGAGAACTGGAGGTACGTGCCCTCTCCTCAAAGTGCAGGGAAGTCGCAATGCTGGACGCCAACGCCCGGCTTAGAAGAGAGGAAGCGACTGCCAAGCGAAAGGAATCACACTTGACCTTCTGAGAAGGATAAAAGCAGCTCAGCTCTCTGAATGGAATGAGCGGTCTGCAATATAAGAATACCCCCCAGGAAAAAGGAATCCCTCCTCGTGCATTCCTAAAAGGAAACGGAGGCTGCTGCACCCTCACTTACAAAAGGTCTCCTGGCCCACACGCACTTTAATCATGATCCACTCCATCAATCCTCCCAGGACAAAAAAGAAGGGCAGGAACCTGTAGATGCCGAGTTGCTGCTTTCCGGGCACCCGCTGCAGAATCCGCCTCACCTGGGCCCTGGAGAACATGCTCAACTGAGGTCGTGGAGAGAAGAATGGCGGAAACAGGCGCCACCGGAGCGACCGAACGCAGCTGAGGATGCCGAGCCAGTCCTCAGCGCGCACAGGGGCCCAGGCGCTGAGCGACTGCCGCCGGGTCCGCCAATCGGGGTGCAGCGAGGCGTGCGGGTCCGCCAATCGGGGTACCGGGGGACGCGCGTGCTCCGTGAGGCTGAACCGAGCCCGAAGGAGCTGGCGCAGGCGCTTCGGCTCTGGAGGCGGAGCGGCCCAAGGGGGCGGGGCCGTCCACGTGGCGTCAGCCCCGCCCCGGCCCCGGCCTGCCTGGAGCGGGCCGGCCGGGGCTCGGAGTTGGCAGCCGTGCGCCCTTATCTGAAACCGCCATCTTTTTTTCTTAATACCCTGGTGGAAGGGAGACCCTCTTTGATGGCCTAATCCTGTACTGCACCACACTCTAAAATGCTGTTACGCAAGGTCTTGCGTTTATTTCGGGCACGTGATCAGACTTCTAAAACAACAGAATTTGATATGCATTGTTGAAAGCTGAATTTTATCATTGTAACAACAAAATTCTAAGTCAGCGCCTTGCCACAAACAACCCTAAAATTAATAAAAGCTATCATGTATGACGCACTTACTGTTCTACGGGCATTTGTAGGTGCTATATTCACAATGATTGCTGAAGAGCATGATGGTCAAAGAGCTTGGGGTGGCCAGGAGTGCTGGCTCACGCCTGTGATCTTAGCACTATTGGAAAGCCAAGGTGGGAGGATCATTTTAGATAAGGAATTCCAGACCAGCCTGCGCCAAGTGTGAGACCCCCTCTCCATCTCTACTAAAAACAGAAAAAATTAGCCAGGTGTGGTGGCGAGGCCTGTAGTCCCAGCTATTCGGGAGGCTGAGGCAGGAGAATCGCTTGAGCCCAGGAGTTTGAGGTTGCTGTGAGCTAAGCTGATGCCATGGCACTCTACCCAGGGCAACAGAGTGAGGACTCTGTCTTAATAAATAAATAAAAAAATAAGAGCATGGGCTTTTGTCAAACCACATCCCTGCTCCACAGGTACTACTATCTTAGCCTGTCTCCATTCCCAGAGAGTAAAATGTGGAACTTTCTCCACAATATTATGATAATGATTTGCTGAGCCTTGGCTCTTCTTATGTACTCCCTTAACTGAGAAGTTAAGAGATTGAGCCAGGTAGAAGCAGAGCTCTAACTCCAGAGCCTCCACTCATCATTATATCCTCTCATGCTGCCACACTGTGCTTGCTGAAGGTCTCTGTAAAGGACTGTCACCCCATTACCTAGGGCTAAAATAACAACTGTAGGAACAGCTTGGGAATGGAAACAACTGTTAGACAATCTAAGAAAATCAAATGAAAGCTTGGAACCAGTGAGGGGATTTGGTGATAGGGATCCAAAATATACAAAAGCAGACTGGAGGAGAGAGAGAGAAAGAACACGTGCAGGGGCAGTGAATGGTCTGAGCTATCCCCTGTAATTGGCCCTGAAGGGCCAGCCAGGAAGCTTCCTTCTGCTCTGCGTTCACTACACACAAACACACCCCAACTTGGTGCTGGCTCTTTTCTCTTGGTGGTTCTGACAACACAGGGTGTCCACTTGCCTGGAGGAGGTTCAGTGAGGCGCCTGCCTAGCTCACTAGAGCCCTCAGGGCGCCACAACCCATGGGCCCACCCTTTGGCCTCGATCCTCACCAGTGCCTGCCTCAGCGGCTGGCACACCGTAGGTCTTCAGCCGAAGTTCAGTGGAGCTTCAAACACACGTGCACCCTTAAACCCGGCGAGGCTACCCCAGTCAACAATGTGTTCCCACCTGGCCAGCTGCCCACCCACAGGGCCCACCGCTGCTGGGTCAGCCTCCTCTGGGCCCAGTGCACAGGTTGGTGCGTGTGCAGGCTCCAAAAACAGATCTGAATAGAAGAAATGTGGGAGTCACAGCGGTTCCAAGATGAAAATACGAATTTCCTTGGAAAGTCTAGCCACAAAGCCAAAAGAGACCGCGGCATCTCAAAAGGGGCCTGCGCCTGGAAGCCAGGAGCTGGGCGGGTCTTGCGGCCATTTGCTGCAGTCAGAACCAAGCCAGCACAGTGACCCCTGACCACTGCTCTGAGTTAGAAGTGATCACCTGGAGGTACCAAGGGAAGCAGCTGCTCAGTGGACGTTGGCTGCCCTGCAGGTCCTGTGGTCTCACCCAGTGTGGGACTGGCATCAGGGAGAGCGCGGGGAGGGCTCTTTATTCACTAAATAGATAAATTGAAGCGGCCCAGGCTCTGGTCAGCGGGCAGTCAGGGACTGGAGGCGGGAGACAGGGTCCTGTGAAAGGAGGACCCGGGCCCTGGGGGAGAGGAGTGGAGGATCTGGGGTCAGGAGGACCCAGAGGCGCGGGGGAGGGGCGGAGTACCCGGGGGCTGGGGTGGACCGCCGCGCTCCGGCCCTCTCTTCTCCGCGCCTCGGCGGTGCAGCTGAGGAGTCCGCGGCTCTTAGGCCCTCCGACTTCCGACAGGAGACTGAGCCACCATCGCCGCCGTGACGACCGAAGGGGGGCGCAGAGTCCTTCGCCGCCGCTCCAGAGACTGGGGGAAGGGGCCGGGGAGCCTGCCCCGCCTGCCCGTCCCGGGACCTCCCGCCCCCCGGGCCAAGTGGCGCGCCCATTGGCCTGCCGGGCTCCGCGCGCCGCTCCCATTGGCCGGCCGCCGTGAGCAGCACGCGGCCACCGTGGCGGGCCCGCAGTCGGAGGGCGGCGAGCTGGTCGGAGGGCCCGAGGGCAGCGCGGGCGGCGCGCGGTGGGCATGGCGGGCGCGGGGCTGCGGACGGCCGCTCGGCGCTGGCTGCTGTGCGGAGGCCAGGGCGGGCAGCGAGCCGCCTCGACCTCGCCCTCCTGCCCTGGCTGCGGCCCCCCGGGTCCCGGCGCCCACTGCCCCGGCACTCCCCGCTCCGCGCCCGCCGGCGGCGCCGAACTCAGCGCACACCTGTGGGCCCGCTACCAGGACATGCGGAGACTGGTGCACGGTGGGTGAGCCGGAGCGGGACGTGCACCGGGGGTGTCTCCTGCGGTGCGGACGGACGGATGGACGGACGGACCGAGCGCCAGGACACCGCCCCCGAGCCGTCGCCGGCGCCGCTCCTCTCGGGAAGCGCCTGGTGGGGCTCGCCGGGGCCCGAGAGGCCGAGGGCCGGGCGGCTTTTCGGGAGAGGCCCGCGCGGGAGGTTTGTTCCCGGCTCGGTCTACTGGAGCCAAAGTGCTGGCCGCCCTCCGCCGTCTTCCTTTGGGGTCCCGCCCGCCGGGAGGCCGCAGCGGAAATGCCCCCAACCCCTTGTTCTGCGCCGGCCCGTAGTTGGGGCGCGAGTGCTGTGGACAAAGCCAGCAAGCAGCGCTGGCCTGGACGGGCTCCTGGCGGCGGCCCGACCTAGGCGAACGCTGGCTGGACTCTTCAGACACACCTCTTGATTTCGCTCTGGAGGTCCAGCACACTCGCAGCCCGCCCGGCGAGAGCGTTGGAGAAACCAGAGCAAGTCCCCCCAGTCCCCTAGTATCAGAAGGGCTGCTACAGCCTTGACCAAGGCTGCACGGAGCACTTAACCTCTGTTTCTCCTCCCTCCCCGTGCGAAATGGGATGATGAGATTGGGATTGCTGAGAGGCCCCCTCTCAGCAAGGCCAGCCTGGGGTGGGTGCACTGGGGAAGCCCAAGAGCTGAGAATGCCAGACATCTGCCCACTTGTCCGGGTGTGTCAAGTGGGGTCCTGCCTCTACAGCAGATAGATGTGGTTTGGGTCATGGCCCTATCACCAGCCGGGTGGCCCTCAGCAAGCCTCATCCTCTCCATCTCAGTGCCCTCGGGCACAAAACAGTCCTGGGACCTTTGTCACAGGTTGTAGTGATGACTGGAAAAGAGGCAGGCCAAGAATGAACAGGGGAGCTTCCGGAGGAACCCCCAGGGGTGATGTGGCTTTCATTGTCTGATAAGACAAAGTAGCCCTGTCTGGACGATCCCAATGGACTGGACAGGGGCTTCCACTGCAGCTGTGTGGAGACCTGCGGAGTGGAGGATAACTGAGATTTACTTCTTTTTTTTTTTTTTTTTTTTTTTTTTTTTTGAGACAGAGTCTCACTCTGTTGCCCAAGCTAGAGTGAGTGCTGTGGCGTCAGCCTAGCTCACAACAACCTTAAACTCCTGGGCTCAAGCAATCCTTCTGCCTCAGCCTCCCAAGTAGGTGGGACTACAGGCATGCGCCACCATGCCTGGCTAATATTTTCTATATATTTTTAGTTGGCCAATTAATTTCTTTCTATTTTTAGTAGAGACGGGGTCTCGCTCTTGCTCAGGCTGGTTTTGAACTCCTGACGTTGAGCAGTCCACCCGCCTCGGCCTCCCAGAGTGCTAGGATTACAGGCGTGAGCCACCGCGCCCGGCCTGAGACTCACTTCTTGACAGGCTGAAGGCAGAATAGTGAAGTCCCCTGAGGAAGGGTTGTTGAATGGTTGTTTTGAAGCCGTTGGGCCTCTACCAGCCCTCGAGGTCCTGGGTTGAATTTTCCTCTGTGGAGGAGCAGGCCTGGGTGCTATTTAAGAAGTCCGCTTTGGGCCGGGCACAGTGGCTCACTCCTGTAATCCTAGCACTCTGGGAAGCCGGGGCGCGAGGATCGTTTGAGCTCAGGAGTTCAAGACAAGCTTGAGCAAGAGAGAGACCCCATTTCTACTAAAAATAGAAACAAAAAATTAGCTGGGCATGGTGGCTCACGCTTATAGTCCCAGCTACTTGGGAGGCTGAGGCAGGAGAATCACTTGAGCCTGGGAGTTTGAGGTTGCTGTGAGCTAGGCTGATGCCACGGCACTCAATGCTAGCCCAGGCAACAAAGCAAGACTCTGTCTCAAGAAAAAAAAAAGTCTGCTCTGGGCCTTGAACAGCCTACTTTGGAGGTTTGGAGGGAGGAGACGTGGGGGTCTACCGAGCATTGTCCTCCAGGGCCTGCCTGTATCTGGGGATCCTCCCAGACCCCCTCAGCTCCTTTACCGAAGGGGCCAGGTCATTTCCACCACATGGCATGGTGAGCACCAGGACAAGCCAACTTCACGGTCCTGGGTCCTGACCCTCTCCATCTGGGTGAGATTCTGGGAGGTGACATAGGCTTTAGGCTAATGCCTATGGCAAAACTTTCTCAGGGAGCCAGGTTCCAGGCCAGCCCCTGGGCCGTGAGAGCAGTGCAGCAGGACCACCTGGCCTCAGTGTGGTGACTTTGGAGGGCTAGGCTGAGGGACACAATGATTAAGGCAGGTGGGGTGACCTGAATGCAGGTCTGAACTCCATTGCCTACTGCTGGGTGGCCTGGAGTAAGTGACTTCACCTCTTTGAGCCCCAGTTTCTTCCTCTGGACAACAGAGGAATAAGTGTGACTATCTCACAGGACTGGAGTGAGGATTAAACAAGACAAGTCTCCAAGGCACCCACAAGTGAGTGTCATGGTTTCCAGAGAAGAGTTGGCCCCTGGACCTGCAGCCATGGGCAGCTGTGGGAGCTTGGGGCTGAGGAGTAAGGAGAGCATAAGGTGGCCATAAGGGTGGCAGGCCAGTGCCAGGTCGGGGAGCACATCCTCACCTGGCCCTACACACCACCACCACCCTGTGGAAGGGAGTGGGACCCTGCGGCCCCCTGAACTATGATTTTCTTGGTCCAAAAATCAGGTCAGGAGTCTAAACCCTGTGGAGTGCTTCCTCATCCTGCTTTGTTCTTGGGAAGATTGTCCCTGGGCCCCTGGGAACATCCTCAAGGGCACAGGTGAAGGCCTGGTCTTAGCCAGAACTCTGTGCCAGCAAGGGGGGCTTCTGGACACTGCACCAAGAGCCACAGTCACAGCTGGTACCCAGGAACTCAGGGCCATGGGAAGGGTGAGGCTCGGGGTCCTAGTGACACCAGGTGAGGGGCATCTCAGAAGCATCTCCCTAGAGGGCTGCAGTTGACTGTGTCTCATGTGCATTTGAGTGAAGAGTGTCCTGTCTGCACCCATGAATCTGCAGAGCAGCTGCTCTATGCTGGCCTGGAAACCAGCTGTACCTGTTCCCCCACCCACACCCTGCACTTGGCTCCAGAGGAAAGGGGTGGGGGCAGAGCCCTATGTTCCCAGGGGCCTCCAAGGCAAATGCTCTGGGCATGGGAGCACATCAGCAAGGCGTCTGCCTCTTGAGCGCGGCAGCTGCCAGGCACACTGTGACGCTAGGAGCTTCTGTGATTGGGACTAGCTGCAGCTGAGACAGGGATCGTGGAGACTTGGACCTGGGTGCCTGCGAGGTAGTGCCCTGTGCACCTAGTCCTGGCTGCTCCCCTCTCCCTGCAGCCCCTGTTCCTGGAGTGACATGGGGAAATTGGAGATAGGGAGATCATGGGCTTGGGAGGGATGTCACCCATTTAATCCTGCGTATGAGCCAGTACAGGGTAGGAATGTTGCACAGAGTGGCACTTCCATATGTCCATCTTAGTAAATATGTAGGTCAGTACAATTTTTATTACCCCTTTGGAGACAAGGAGACTGAGGCTCAAGAGCTGAGGTGACATTCCTGAAGTCACAGCCATGAGAAGGAGGGTGTCAGCTCATCTAGCTGACCTAAGTGCCCTTTCCAGCACATCTCCTTTCCCTATCAGCCTCCACCACTGTATAGATGGGGAAACAAGGCAGATGACCTGAGACGCCTGAGCCCATTCTGCTCAGAGCCAACTGCGGCTCCTTGGGAGCAGCCAGAGGCTTGGGGTGGCCATGACTGCTTCCCCAGAAGGGAGCAGCCTGTGGAATGGCCCAGAACTCGACATCACATGTCCTGCCTGTCGTAATTAGCAATGTTCCCTCGCCAGAGCCAGCAAATGTCATTAGGTGGGCTGGCGGGCAGCTGAAATCCAATTAAAGGGGCCTTGCTCTGTGGGCTGTGGCAGGTGCTCAGAGTTGGCAGCCTGAGCAGTAGAGGGGCTCCCTACCCCACTAATGTTTCTGAGCCCTAATCCAAGCTGCAGGCGAGGTGGCAACACAACTCTACAGCCTCAGCCTCCTAGTCTGGCCAAGACAAAGCCAGCACCCTCTGGGTTAGTCTTCAGTCCCCACATGCTGTTCTCACACCCCTAAGGAGGTCAGGAGATGGCCAGTGGGCAGCCGGGTAGCTGAGAGAGGAAGAGAGGAGTTTCTCTCCCGCAGGGATGAGACAGTGGTGCTTCTGAGTGGTTTTGAGCAAGGGGGAAGATTTGCACTGTAGACCGTCCCAAGGGCAGCTGTTTTGGGGCTAGACAGTGAGGAGTTGAGTGCCCACGTGCCTGCAGGGTGCTGCCAGGGTTCCAGCACAGCTGTGTGTCTAATGGGGCTTTGTGGTGACAACCTGGAGGTGGCACAGGCTCGGTGCCCCTGGTGGGCTGCAGGTGGTGGTATAACACAGGCAGGTATAACTGGGGGACCCAAGGGAAGGAGCTCCAGCGATGGGCTTAGCCCACCACCAGCTCTGCCTTACCCCAGTGATGTGACCCGGGGCAGATGACTTCTCTCCAAGCTTCAGTTTGACCATCTATAGCATTGGGCTAAGAGTTGCCATTGTGAGGTGTTTTGTGAGGCTTACAGAGCTGGGCACCCACAAAGTACACAGGAACCGTTAGCTGCTGTGGTGGTCATCATCCGCATTGTACCATCTCCTTGCATCTTCTTCCTTTAGACCTCCTGCCCCCCGAGGTCTGTAGTCTCCTGAACCCGGCAGCCATCTACGCCAACAACGAGATCAGCCTACGCGATGTTGAGGTCTATGGCTTCGACTACGACTACACGTTGGCCCAGTACGCAGATGCACTGCACCCCAAGATCTTCAGTGCCGCCCGTGACATCCTAATTGAGCACTACAAGGTGAGTCTAGCCAGGCAGGAGGCCCATGCCACCACCAGGCCCCAGAGGCTGGCAGGGTTTGGGTTGGCCTAAACCCAGGGCTGAGTCATGGGCTCCCCTGGCCTGGCAACTGCCCTGGGCAAGTAGCTGGATTGACCCCCAAGGTGGCAGTCCAGCCAGCAGGTGTGGTGGTGATACTGGCTTAGGCCTGGCCCTCTTCCCCTCAACAGTACCCAGAGGGGATTCGGAAGTATGACTACAACCCCAGCTTTGCCATCCGTGGCCTCCACTACGACATTCAGAAGGTGAGTGGCTGGACATTTATAGGGGCTACTTCCTTAGCCCTGTCTCCCCTAGAGGGGTTTCCTCACCTGTCCATCTCCTTGGCCTCCAAGCTGTAGCCTCCTCTTGGTGTGCACATGATCCCCTGGGTACCATGCAGCTGGGGCTGTGGCGTGGGGTAGAAGAGGCTGGCTTGGCCAGCGGCAAAACTGCCTCAACACCCGCCCTGGCCCCTGGTGCCCCCAGAGCCTTCTGATGAAGATTGACGCCTTCCACTATGTGCAGCTGGGGACAGCCTACAGGTCAGTGCTGACTCTGCCCTGACCCTGCCCTAGCCCATGCGACTGCCCAGGCTCAGGACCATTCTGGACTGATGGTGTCTGTGCACCCACTCAGGGGCCTCCAGCCTGTGCCAGATGAGGAAGTGATCGACCTATATGGGGGCACCCAGCACATCCCACTGTACCAGATGAGTGGCTTCTATGGCAAGGTACTCCCTCCATCCGCTGCTGCCCGCAGCAGCCCAGCTCAGTGATGGCGCTGTGGATGCTGGCTGGGAGGCAGTACTCATAGCCTGACCCACAGGCTGTACCCTCCACCAGTGTCCCAAGGCAGACTTGGAGCCCTCGGTCTCCAGCACTGGGGGTGGTGGGGCCAGAGGGTATCTGAGATTGTGGCCCCTCCCTAGGGCCCCTCCATCAAGCAGTTCATGGACATCTTCTCACTCCCGGAGATGGCACTGCTATCCTGTGTGGTAGACCACTTCCTAGGCCACGGCCTGGAGTTTGACCAAGCACACCTCTACAAGGATGTGACAGTGAGGATGCTGGGCCTGCCCCTTGGGTGGGGCAGGAAAGGCCCTCCTGGGCCTGCTACACCCTCACTGTCCACCCCTGCCCCCAGGATGCCATTCGAGATGTGCATGTGAAGGGCCTCATGTACCAGTGGATTGAGCAGGACATGGGTAAGGGTGGACAATAGCCCTACCGTGGCGTGCCTGACCAAGGTGGCAGGGTTGTCCCTCACAGACCCATCTTCCCCCATTAGAGAAGTACATCCTGAGAGGGGACGAAACGTTCGCTGTCCTGAGTCGCCTAGTGGCCCATGGGAAACAGCTGTTCCTCATCACCAACAGTCCTTTCAGCTTTGTGTGAGTCCAGGCCTGCTGTGGAAGGAGGTCCAGGGCCGGGGCCCCTGTTGGGTGGGCAGGCACAGAGCCACCTTCAGACTGCCTGCTACCTGTACCACCTCTACACAGGGACAAGGGAATGCGGCACATGGTGGGTCCCGATTGGCGCCAACTCTTCGATGTGGTCATCGTCCAGGCGGACAAGCCCAGCTTTTTCACTGACCGGCGCAAGTATGGGTCTGGCAGCGGCGGGCAGGGCCAGGGAGGGGGAATGGAGGCCCCACCCTAACGAGGGGACTGAGGCAGGCCAGCGTGGCCTTTGCTCACTGCTCTGGGTGCTTGGGGGTGAGGACAGCCCCTTGCTGGTGTATGGCCCTCTATGGAGGAAGGGGAGAGGTGCCTGGCCCATGGCCCTGCTACAGATTGGCAATCAAGCCCTTCACCCCTGCCCTAGGCCTTTCAGAAAACTGGACGAGAAGGGCTCACTGCAGTGGGACCGTATCACCCGCCTGGAAAAGGGCAAGATCTATCGGCAGGTGAGGGCCATCTGGAGAGAGAGCACGTGGTGGGGTCCAGGGCCAAACCAAGACCCCAGGCTGTGAGGGGCAGCCTCTGAGAAAGCCGCACAGCTTGTGGGTCCTGACCAGCCCTGCGCCATGGGGTGAGAGCCAGGGGCCACCAAGGAATGGCTGTCAGGGAGCAGGTCTGAGTGGTGTCAGGCTGCCTGGGTTTGAATTCCAACTGTGCTACTCAGTAGCAGAAGGAGCCTGGCCTAGTTATCCGGCCTCTGTGCCTTACTTTCCTTGTCTGAAAGAGGTCTAATACTGTCTACTTGAGTTGTGGTTAAAGCCCTGCGAATGGCCAGCGATTGCTAAGTGCCCAGTGAATAGCACTTCTTAGTTGGGACTGCGCACTCTGCCACAGCTAGAATGGGTCTGGTCGGGGCCCCTGAACCGGGCCAGTGTAAACAGCTCACTGGTGGCTCTGGGGAGATTCCCCCTTCCTGTCTGTTTAGGACGGCAAGAGGGGGCCTGGTGCTGGGCCGGGGGATTGGGTGGCTGCGAGCAGGAGGTGATTAAGGTTTAGCCCTGGCTGGAATGCGGAAATCCTGGCTGAGCTGGGCTTCTTAGGTGTGGGGGTTCCACAGGCCTTGGGGTGGGGGGGCGGGAAGCCAGGAGTTGGCCGGGAGAACAGTGAGGAGGTGGCGAGTGCCCCCACCCTCTTACCCCTGCTAAGCCTCCCACCCTGTGGCGCCCAAGCTCTCAGGGCCCCTCAGGTGCAGGTGCATCCCCTCAACGCCGAGGGCCACGTGCTCCCTTGCCTTGGCATCTGGCCAGGGCTGAAGAGGATCACCAACCTTTGTGGGAAACGTGACTTTTTCTTCCCTGGCAGCTTTCAGGCTGTTTTTTATGCCTGATGTTCTGAAGCCTCCTCATGCTGAGTATGTTGGCTCCTGCTCTGGTTCTCAGTAGCCTCTCACTCTTGAGTCCTGTCTTTCTCTGCCCTGTGGGGGCATGTCCTCAGTGGGCCCACCCGCTCCTCAGCCTCTCCACTTGAACTTATTTCAACAATGAAGGTGTTTCACAACCACCTGCTTCCATCTCTGAGGCTCTTAGATGCACAGCTCTCTCCACTGCTCTTTGCTGGGTGCAAATTCCTCCTGCATCTGGGTGTGGGCTGCTGCCCTCGAGGCTGCTGCATTCCTGCTCCCCTGTGAGCTCCCCGAGTTGTGTTTGGCTTGCCTGAGTGTCTTTGCCTTGCTCTGGCTATGGAGCGGGAGAAGATGGCTCCAGTGAGGTCTGCCATTGGCCTTCTGGGTCCCTCTGGGCTGAGGCTGGGGAGGCCAGCAAGGACTTCAGGGCCTCTTTGTTTCATGGCCTTCCTTGCTGTTTCTTTCTCACAAACAGGGACTCAAGCCCTAGCTTAGGGTGGATGTGAGGCCACGGGGGCCGGGGGGAGGCCCTTGAGGCATAGGCACTGTGCCAGGCCTACAGGAGCCCTTCTTGCAGCAGGCAAAACCCCCTTCCCAAGTGGGAGGGAGAGTAGCAAGAGCGACAGCCCAGGGAAGGGACAGTGAGGCCATGGGAAAGGGCAGCCAGCATCCGGCTGGGTTGGGGCTGCCTCTGGAGATTTGGGAGGGGGAACTGGCGGAGGACAAGGCATGCTTGGCCTAGCAGTGTCCCCCTCCTGTCCCCAGGGAAACCTGTTTGACTTCCTGCGCTTGACAGAGTGGCGTGGGCCCCGCGTGCTCTACTTCGGAGACCACCTCTACAGTGACCTGGCGGTGAGGGGACAGGGCTGGGCTGCGGGAGAGGGCAGGGAGCCTTCCCAGCTGGCGCTGAGCCCCTCCACCTCATCCACCAGGATCTCATGCTGCGGCACGGCTGGCGCACAGGCGCCATCATCCCCGAGCTGGAGCGCGAGATCCGCATCATCAACACGGAGCAGTACATGCACTCGCTGACATGGCAGCAGGCACTCACGGGGCTGCTGGAGCGCATGCAGGTGCAGGGTGGGGTGGCCAGGAGGCTGCGGGGGAGGGCCGGGGATGCAGCCTCCCGGATGCACACGCCAGTGCACATCGTGTGTCCCGCAGACCTATCAGGACGCGGAGTCGAGGCAGGTGCTAGCTGCCTGGATGAAGGAGCGGCAGGAGCTGAGGTGAGCAGGGCCTGGGCAGCATTCCTGGCCCAATCCCCTCCTGGCCCACCCCTCGAGCACCCGTGTCTTTCTCCCCAGGTGCATCACCAAGGCGCTGTTCAACGCACAGTTCGGGAGCATCTTCCGCACCTTCCACAACCCCACCTACTTCTCCAGGCGCCTCGTGCGCTTCTCCGACCTCTACATGGCCTCCCTCAGCTGCCTGCTCAACTACCGCGTGGACTTCACCTTCTACCCGCGCCGCACACCCTTGCAACATGAGGCGCCTCTCTGGATGGACCAGCTGTGCACTGGCTGCATGAAGACACCTTTCCTTGGCGACATGGCCCACATCCGCTGAGGGCACCTTTATTGTTGGGGACAGGCACCCCGCCCCTCCTGCCCTGTCATGCACTCCGGGCGTCTGTCCAAGCAAGCAATAAAAGTGGTCTCCTTCCTGCCCACGCCTCTGCTTCAGCACCAGCCTCATCACTTGACCGTGAGGATCCTCTGGGTGTCGGGGAAGTCCTCCTCCAGGAGCGCATCCTAGGGGAGGAGGGCTACTTGTGGCAGGCGCAGCCAGGGCCTGGCCCATTCCACACCCCTACACTCCCACACTCACGTCAAAGGGCTCACAAAAGGCATCATGGCTGCCAAAGACGGGGTTGGGGACAGAGACCAGGGTTGGGCTGGTCCCTCCTTGCCATGGGGAGAAGTCATCATCAGCATCATCTTCTGCCTAGGAGCAGGGTGGTGTCTGGGGCCTCAGGCGAGATCAGAAGACCCCATTCCACTGATGGCAGCCCGAAACCCAGCCCTACCTGGAAGCTGGAGAAGCCAAAGCCTGTGGGCTTGCCTCGGGCACGGAGGTAGAGGGCTCCAGCCACCAGGCCCAGCAGTGCTCCAGCAGCTACCACAGCCCCCACACCTGCTGCCACAGGCGGGGCCTCAGGTGCCAGCACCGCCCGCTGGAAACAAGGAGCGCGTCAAGGATCTGGCCAGAGACGTCCCTCCCTCCCATCCCCAACTCACAGCAGTGGGGGTAACAGGAGAGTTTCCCCTGACTCACGGGCTGTGGGGGTGTCAGGAGGGGGCTGGCCAGAGCATGGATGATGCCATTGAAGGCCATGATGTCCCACACGATGACATGGCTAACCACAACTGCCCCTGGGGCCTGCAGGGAGACCAGAGTCAGCCAGTGGTGAAGGCCAGAGCAGGCAGGGCAGGGGCAGGGGCCAGACTCACCACAGGGGCCCAGGAACTGTTGTCAGGGCCCACCTCCCTGACAGCGAGGCTGAGGCCTGAGTGGGCAGGGAGTAACTTCCCCTGGCTGGCGTTGGTGCTCAGGAAGGTGGTGTTGGAGGCATGCAGCTCCAGGTCTGGGCCACTCAGCGTCTGTGGGCAGAGCAAGACCTGTTGGCCTGAGCCAGCCAGAGAGAGCAGACTTGGGCTCAGCTCTGCCCACACTCTTGCTAGTTACCATGTTGTCCAAAAAGCCTTCATTGACAGGGACAAAGAGCGTCTTGTAGGTGAGCTCGTCGTCCAGGAAGTCCAGGAAGTCGAGACCCCGCTGGGTGGCATTGGCATAGCCCAGTAGCATCTGGGAGGGTGGGAGACAGGGCTGTGAGCAGGCTCCCTCCCCATGATCCTAGCTGGGGTGTGCCCTCTACCCCGAGGTTAGGCTGTCACACACCCCATAGAAGGTGGAAAAGTTGGCGGTGGCAGCCAGGACGTCAAGGAGCTTCCCGTTGCATGTGCTGATCCCATCACCCACAAAGCCATCTCGGCATCGGCAGGCCACATCTGCAGGAAAGGCTGGTCAGTGGCTCGGCAGACTGGTGGAAAGGAGCAAAGCCAGGGAGTAGGGCTTGGTGGGGTAGACACACCTTGCACACGGAAGCAGTAGGCGTCCCAGTGCTCTGAGAGGTTCTTGCGGGCACCCAGGCTGACTATGCCCACCTGACCGCCACCACAGTCTGCCGCAGGGAAAATGACAGGGTGGGCAGCAGAGCCGTTGGCCAGCCAGCCCACGAGGCACAGATGGAAGCCCAGCTGTAGGGGCAGGAAGGGATACTGAGACCCAATGTCCAACGCGAGGGGTACCCCCAGGCTGGGCTCCAACTCCCCGGCCCCACACACCTGCTGGGCAGCAGAGAGCTGAGGGAGTGAAGCAAGGACGGCTCCCTGGGCCCCACATGCCTCCTCAGCCTCTGAGAAGTTCAGGCCATAAGGGCCACTGGTGGCCTGGAGGTGGAAGACACCCGCCCGTTTCTCTGCAGAAGGGAGGGGGGTAGTGGTCAGCTGGCCGGCACCAAGGGATAAAGCAGGGGCATGAGAGCAGGCAGGGATGCCTACCCTGGAAGTGTAGGTCAGTGCATACTGCGTCCACATGGCAGGGTGGTGGCTGGCCCAGGCAGCGGTCCACAGGCGGCTCCAGCTCCTCCAAACACTGCAGCCCATCACCCACGTAGCCTGCGTGGCACTCACAGCGCCGTGTGTTCTGGGGGTGGGGAGAGCAGTGGGGACCTTCAGAGACCAGGGAGCCAGTCTGTGGGGCCTCCCCACCCTGGCTCTTGGGCTTCCCGACCTGCTCACCGGGCCAGTGCTCAGGCAGTCGGCATGCTCACTGCAGCCCCCACGGTGGCCATCTGTGCAAGGGTTGCGGGCCCGGCAGCTCCAGCCATCACCCTCATAGTCGGGCAGGCAAGTACAGGTGATCACTGTGCCTACCTGGCTGCAGTTGGCATGCTCGCTGCAGCCACCATGCCCATCCTGGCACAGGTCTGCCACTGAAGGCAGGGAGGGAGTGGTTGTACCCAGTGTCTGCAGGAGAGTGGGGGCCTCCGGCCTCCCCATCCCCACCCACCTCTTACCTGTGCACACGCGGCCATCCCCTTCATAGCCCAGGCTGCACTCACAGCTGTTGCCCTCACGGCACATGGCCTGGGGTGCGCAGGGTGGGGCACACACAGGCTGCAGCTCTGTCCCCCGGGGCCCACCCCCATATAACCAAATTAGTAGCTGCCCTCCTGGCCTCCGCCTGTCCCACTCACCCTCACTCCCTTCACCTGAGTGAAGCTGGGGCATGCACTGGTATGTGCAAGTGTACACAAGTGTGCTGGGAGGTTGGACACAAGCACAAGGGCTACTCACCCAGCTGCACCTCACAGCGGGGCCCAGTCCAGCCTTCGTCACAGAAGCAGGAGCCAGAGCCCCCAAGGCCCTCATCACAGTGGCCATGTGAGGCACAGCGGCAGGCTAGGCAGAGGGACAGACAGGAGGACAGAGTTGGCACACAGGACCAAGGGAATCAGGGGTTGGGGTGGGGTGGGGGCAGGGACAGCCCACCTTGGCAATTGGGTCCAAAGGCACCCGGAGCACACAGTTCACAGGCTGTCCCAGCAAAACCTGAACGGCACCTACACTGCCCACTGCCGCTTATGCCGTCCAGGCACACGCCGTGGTTACTACAGGGGCTGCTGGGGCCACCAGGGCAAGCTAGGGGAGGAGGTGGGAGAAGTGAGGTGGGGCAGGGGCTCTCACCAAGGCCCCCCGACACACACCCCCAGCCTAGCTGTTCCCCACCCATGTGCCCCCACCGCTAGGAACCCTCCAGGCCCCCCAGCACTCCCCACCAGGTTCTGTACCATCTACACACCCACACCACCTCTTCCAGCATTCGCACTAGTAAAAGCTACTCACTGCCTAGACCTCCCCAGCCCTAGAGCTCCCTCACACCCTTTCTCAGGGACAATGGCCAGAGCCATGCCCTCTGCTATCTTGGGGGCCAGAGGAGCCAGTCAACAGGATGCTCACCTTGGCACTCACTGCCATAGTGACCAGGGCAACAGCTGGGCTTCCAGGTGGTGGTGACACAGTTGCGATGGCAGCCCCTGCCCCGGCCTTGGGGCTGGCCCCAGAGGCTAGGCCGGGCCCAGATGCTGCGTAGTGCCAGAGAGCGCAGTGGAGGGGACATCCAGAACTTCGAGAAGTAGCGCCAGCAGGTCTCAGGGCTGCCCTGTGCCAAGAGGATAAGTGCCGCAGACAGTCTAAGTTTGTTGGTCCCTGGGACCTGTCCAACCCCCCACTCAGCCCCCAGCCCCTACCTGCTCCTGTGAGCCCTCAGGACAGGGTGGTTCCAGCCCACAGATGCTGCATGTCTTCTGAAAGGGGTGGAGACACAGCAAAGTCAAGTGGACGGACACCACAGCTGGGCTTGGGCTCCTGCCCATCCACCTCCAGCCTATGGCCTCCCTCACCAGTTGCAGCGGCCGGGTCTCAAAGCGGTCACAGCGAGCACCAAGACCAGGTGGCTCCAGCAGCTGGTCAATGCCATAGGCCAGGCCACCCTCAAAGGGCAAGTGCCGCTGCACAATACGGGCATCATCCTCACCTACCATGAGCTCACCCTGCAGGGGGAGGAGGTAGGGTCCATGGGGGTCACAGGTCACAAGCCTCACATTGCCAGGGTCCCCGCCTCCTGCTTCTCTCATCCAAGCCCTCTCCCCAGACTCACCGGCCGGGCGCGACTGCAGGAGAAGGAGATGGGGGTCCCATGCATGGTTCGGAGTGGGCCCAGGTTGGGCAGGTCAGATGACAAGACCTGAGCAGATGAAGTCATGGTTGGAGCTGGAGAGGCAGGCTGAGCTGTAGACAGTGAGGACTGAGTTTTGGGGGTGCACCTACCTCGACATTGCGGATCACATGGCCCCGCAGAATGGCTGCCAGCTTGTCACGGTGGTCCTCATGGTATAGCCAGGCCTGGCGATCGGGAGGCAAGGCTCTCAGGGCATAGTCTGTGGGCCACAGCATTGTGAGGGGCCTATGGGAGGCATCTCGAAGCAGGGGCAGGAGTCCAGCCACCTGGTGGGGTAGAGCAAAGGTGTGGCAGTCACAGCCCAGTCAGAAACTAGTGGTCAGAGGCAGGGGTTGGCTGTGGAGGGGGATTTGCTGAACCACAGACACCAGGGAGGGGCTCCAGAGACCCAGCCATATTCCCACTGCCACACTCATCTGTGGCCATACCAGGCACATATATGTGGGCACACAGGGATAAGTTTGCACACACCTCAACTGTGCACACTGTTGTCAGGTATGCAGATGAACATAAGCACACCCATGTACTCACACTGGGAAGCTCATGCACATAGACATGGCCTGTGCACATGTGAGTTCACACAGACGTGTTCACACAGAACGGGTGTGCACACCCGTGGGTATGCATGAACAGGTAAGCACACACATGCATATGCACACACTGACAGGCCCACACAGGGAAGCAGTACCGACAAGAGGCCGCTGAGGATCTTGTAACCGAAGCTCTCAGCGGCAGCAGTGACGTTTCTCTGGGGAAAGGCGCTCATGAACAGCGAGGTCAGGCGGGAAGGGAGGATCCCAGGCCCCCAGCCATCTGCCTCCGGCGCCCAGGCCCCTGCCCAGGTCATACCCGCGGGGCTGGGGCAGCGTCGGGCTCCCAGTGTAGCACATCAGGTGGCAGCAGGACACGGTCGATGAAGTGCAGGACGCCGTTCACGGCCTCTTGGTCACTGCTCACCACACGCGCGAAGTCATTGATGTAGATATTGCCCTGGGGGCGGGGCGTGGGGCAGGGCCCGGGGCTGAATGAAGCCGATTGGTAGGGTGCTCTGGGCTGGGGGCGGGGACCGAGGTGGGGGCGGAGCCCAGCTTGGGTGAGTCTCCGGTTCACGACTGGGGCAGGTGGGCGGGACCCAGGGCACAGCCGGGGTCAGGGCGGCGCTCACGTCCTCTCGTAGGAGCACGCAAAGGTGTGAGACTTGGGGACGTGGGGGGAGGGGCGGTGGGAGCCGGAGTCCTAGGCCAGGGGCAGGCCCATTGTAGTGGGCGGGGCTCACCTCCTTCTCGCTGAAGCTCCCCCTGGCTAAAGGGAGGTGCGAGGGTCTTAACCCGTGGGGGCAGGCACAGGCACGCGGGGACCTGGCTTGAGTGGGGCCGAGTCGGCGGGCAGGGCCGAGGCTCACCTCCCTCTCGCTGAAGCGCAGCGTGTGCCCGGACAGAGCCGTCGCATATTCCTGGTCCAGCAGCTCCTGGCTCCGCAGCTGCCGGCAGCCAACCACGTGGTAGCGAAACACCAGCTGGCGATGTGCGCGGATCCGGGCCAGCTCATCCTGGAGTGGAGTCGTGAGGGGGGTGCAGGTCCTGATTGCTGCCTCTGCCCACACGGTGCCCACCACCGGAGTGTCCATCCCTCCTCAGCCTCGCTCTGGGGGCTACGTACCTGTGACAGGTTGGTCATTAGATCTGCGTGAGGCACGAAGACTGTGAAAGGCCCGTCTCCCCTGAGCTCCTTGTATTCCTGGGGTAGGGAGCGATAGCTTCATTCGAAGGGGAGCAACCTGGGACCAACTTGGGCTTCCACGGATCTTCTGGGAAAGACTTGGACTCTGAGACCAGACCAGCCAACCCTCTGACCAGATGAGGACATCGAGGCCCAGAGAGGGGTGGGACTTGCAGGTCGCAGAGGCCCAGGATGGACACTCACCAGGAGATGGAGGCTGAAGAATGAGGCATGCCTATCCCGAAGGAGCTCCTGGGGAGGCGAGGATCAGCTCAGATTTTGAGTGGCCCCCACAGGGCCTGGTGCCTGTCCCAGCACTTGCAGCCCAAGGTCTGGCCAAGGCAGAGATGGGGAAAGGAAAGCTGGGGGGTCTGAGCTGGGGTCAGGAATAGTTGCATGGGTCACATCTGGGGTCAGGCCCAGGTAGAGTCAGGGGTCAGGCTCAGGGTCATGGTCAGGGCCAGGATCAGGATCAAATCTGGAGTCTTAGCCAAGACCATGGAGTCAGGCCCATGGAGCACAGCCAAGACCAGATCAGGGCTCAGACTTCGGTGTCATTACCAGGCCAATTCGGGCACGGCAGGTGAAGCCATCACCCACGGTATGGGCTGTGTCACAGGTACACGTCCTCTGGCCATCCCCTGTGCTTTTGCACACAGCATAAGGGCTGCAGCCTCCATTGCTCTGAGGCAGGGACAGGAGAGGGAGGTATCAGCGGCTTCCAAGACCCCTCTATTTCACCCAACCCTATGGAAGAGGCCATGACGGTCACAGCGCAATCCCCAAAGCCCTATTTCCTACTTGTCAGCCAGACTTGAGCTTGAGAGGAGTCTAGCCCACCCTTCAGAGGCCCTTAGGACTCTGCTGGGGTGAGAAGGGCTGATTCCTGCCTCAGTCTCCTCTCCCTGCAAAATGGTGTAGGACTGGGGGCCTGACCTGAGAGCAGGGGTCCAGGAGCTCGCAGGTCCGAATGCCATCTCCACTGTAACCCTCTCGGCAGATGCAGGAGACCTGTCCCAAATTCTGATCAGTGGAGCTTCTGGGAGCCAAGAGCTGGCCAGCACCCTGGATACAAGGGTCACCCCCTCCCTGAGCTTGCTCTGAAGGGTGGCCCCACCCAATGAGGGAATGGCACCGCCCCAGTGTCCAGCCGTGCCATGCTAACCTGCTGGGGGCCTGTGGGGATGCATTCGGCATGACTGTGGCAGCCCCCGTCATGGATGAGACAGCTGTTAACCTCTGGGGGAAGAGACACAGGATGGGGGTGACCCTCAGCCCTTCTCTTCATCTGTCCATCTGTATCTTCAGGTGCTCATCCCCTCCTCTCTCGGCCCCCCAGCCCCCACACCTGTGCCCCTCAGCCCTTCCTAGGCTCACTCAGATCCCTGAAGTCAGACCCCCAGCCCCACATGAACCCGGGTTGGGGCCCCAGCCTCACCCTGGCACAGCTCCCCGTCGCCCATGTAGCCATCCTGGCAGGTGCATGTCCGCTGCCCAGGCGCCACCTTGGTACAGTTGGCATGGGGGGAGCAGCCCCCGTGTCCATGGGCACAGGGGTCCACCTCTACGGGTAGATGGTCCCAGAGAGTTGTGAGGAGCAGGCATGGGGTGGGACAGGAGAGGAGGGCATGAGACAGGAAAAGGTCAGAGAGAGGGGTAAGCCCTGAGATGGGACAGTGATAGAGGCTAGACCTAGACGGAGTGGAGGGGGCTCTGTGGGGACAGCCACCCCAACATTTCAGGGAGGGGCCCTGGCATCCATGTGGCTAGACCTGAACAGTAGGTGCCATTGCCCGAGTATCCCGCAGCACAGACGCAGATGGGGGCTCCAGCAGAGTCCTGCACGCAGCTAGGAGGGATGGCAGCAGCTCAGCTGTGCCTGCCCAGCCCCTGCCCTGACCCCCAGTCCCCCGCCCACCTGCCCCAGGCTGGGCCCACTCACTTGGCATTGGGGTCACACTTCTTGGGGCACTGAGGGCCAGTGATTTCTGGAGGGTAAGAGGATGGCTCTGGTCATTCAGACCCCGGAACAGCCTCCCCAGTAATCATTCGCCCCCCCCACCCTTGGGACCCACTCTCACTCTGGTCACAGCGGAGGCCCTGCCAGCCCACATTACAGACACAGCTTCCATCTCCTCGCAGCCCCTCCTGGCACAGCCCGTGGGCACAGTCACACACTGCAAGTGGGACAAGGGAAGACAGGAGTTACTCAGTGCCTCTAGCCAGCCCTCTTCTGCCAGGAGCCCCCACCCCCACTGCCCTGCCCTCACCCCAGACTTCACCTCCAGTGCAGTTGGGCCCGTAGCGGCCCAGCTCGCACATCTCACAGGCTGTTCCGTGGAAGCCCTCGTGGCAGCGGCACTCCCCACTGCCCAGGAGCCTGTCCTGACACTGCCCGTGGCCCGAGCACACTCCCCCGAGGCCCCCTGGGCAGGGCTCGCACAGTGTGCCAAAGAAGCCAGGGCAGCAATCAGGCACCTGTAGGGGGCAGGAAGGAGGGAGAGGCCCGAAACAGGCCAGGACAGATGTCAGAGGAAGGGAAAGGAGGCATCTTGGGGCCACAGGGCCATAGAACAAAGCAACTTGGAAACCCAGACCCAGGGACAGATAGAAAGTCAGAGACAAAAGGGACATGGAGAAAGTCTTCTACAACCTTTCCCCAGCAGCGGTAGGGAAACTGAGGCTCAAGCAGGGAAGAGCTGAGCCCCGATCCCACAGTGAGGGTCAGAGCTAGCCCAGTTGCTGCCCCTGGGGCTTGGTTGATGGAGCCACTCAGGATTGAGCCCCTTTCTCCCTCTCCCCATCCCCACTCTCAAGAGGGTAGACACAGGACAAACACTAGCCCTCCAACTCCAGACCTCTCTCCCCTCCCCTTCTTCTGGGCCCTTGTCTCACTGACCTTACCCTAGTCCCAGCCCAGCCTCTGCCCTTGACATCCAATCCGGGCTCCTCTCCTGGGCCCCCACCCACTCCCGCCTCCTCCTCTCTGGCCAGACTTGGGGTGGGGGCTCAGGACGAACCTGGATCTTCTTGGCACATGTATAAGAGCAGCCCCGGGAGAAGGAGAAGCCAGATCGGTAGAGACAGCTCCTTTTGGGTGTGTCCTGGAAACAGGGACAGGCAGGAAGAGTCAGCCAGTGGCTTGAGCAGGGGCAGGGCAGTGAATGGGGAGACAGACAAACTACAGCGTCTGACAGATAAGCAGGATGGCAGAAGGGGCAGAGAGGGGCAGGCAGGCAAGATCCAGGCCTCAGGCCGCAAACCTGAGTGACTCTCTGAGCAGACCTGGGTCAGGCCTCTGGTCCTCCACCAGGGAAGTCGGCTGCCCAGCTGCCCATGCATGGGCCAGGCAGGGCTGGGGCTAGGGGCGGGGGGTTGGCACCTTGGAAGCAGGAAGGGCAGGCAGAGCAGGGTGCGAGCTGTGCTAAGTCCAGCCTCACCTGCAGCTGGAAGCCCTGAGTGCAGCGGAATTTCCGGGTGCAGTTTACGCATTTTTCCTGGAAGGAAGGAGGGCAGGGCATCAGGCAGTCTAGGGTTGGGGCTCCCAACCCACCATCCTTCCTCCAGGGCAGGCTGCCCAAGTGCCCTTCCCTGCCAGCCAGCAGCCCCTGGCTCTTAACTCCCCAGCTGCCCTCCTATGTCCCCGGCCTCTCACCCGCAGGGCCTCAGCATGGCTGTGCAGGCAGCGGCTGGAACCCACTGTCAGTACCCCCGACAGGCCAAACAGTGAGCGGCCAGGGGCCTCGAGCACTGGGCCTTCCAGCGGCACGTGGTTCACCTCAGGCTGGAGGTGGGATAGGAGGCTGAATCCGCCCCCCTCCCACCACCCTCCCCTTCAGGGCTGTGAGGTCAGGAGGAACCCCAGGGCTGAGGGTATCTCCAGGGATAGGGGGGTCTCCCTGGGGCAGAAGCTAGAGGCTCGCAGGTGGGGAGACTCCAAAGAGAATGGGTCCTCAAGAAGCAGGGTCCCCGGGAGAGGGTCTCCTTTCTCCATGTCCCCCAAACCTGGCCGCTGTGGTTGTAGAAGACGAGCCAGTGGGCGGGGCCCAGGAGGGAGTTGCGGTGTCCCCCCCTCCTCAGGGCTTCCACAGAGAGTGCCTCCCCCAGGACCACATGGTGTCGCACTGTGTCTGCATCCTGGGAAGGAAGGAGTGCTCAGGGGATCCAGGACTAGCAAGTGCCCTGGACGGCATGTCACATCCACTTGTCCTTTGCCATGGGATGAGAGACTCACCCTCTGTGCCTTCACCCTCCCACCTTGCTGTCCGATCCCTATGGCCTCACCAGGCTGCTGCTGTTGCCCTCCAGGGAGTGGTTTGTGGGCACGAAGATGGTGTAGGCGGTGGCGGCCTCAATCTGGGACACCAACCTGTGGCGCTAGGGATGAGGGCGGGGGTCAGGGATGGGCATATTGGTCCTCAGCCCTGACACCCTGACACGGGGAGCCAGCCAGCCCCCTTCAGACATAGGGGACGGTGCCCTGCAAGCAGACACTCCCCCTCTTGTCAGCCTCCCTTACCTGAAGCAGCTCCCGGAAGAGGCTGAAGGCAGGCACCAAGGCCAGCTGCTGCAGCAACCCACCCTGCATGTCCCCTCGGGAAGGTAGTAAGACCTGGTGCAGAGCATGAGAACTGGTCAGGGTATCACTGTCTTTTGGCCTGCCTGGAGGCTCCCTGCACACACCCTGCTCTGGCCATACCTGGCTGAGGATGTGTAGGACACCGTTGGTGGCAAGGAGGTCAGCCACATCTACACTGGCATTCTGCACCCAGACCCTCTGGAAGGCAGCAGCCATGCTCAGTCACAGGTGGGCACAGATAGATGCTTAAGAGTGGGTACAGCCCCAACAGAGAGGCTGCTGGGCACACAGGTACCTGCTGGTGGTCCCCAGCCTGGCCTAGGGGCTGGGTCCCATACAGAAGCCCCCTCCCATGGCCCAGCCTGGCCACGGTGGCCCCACTGGCCCACTGAAACACTCACACTCAGGATCACAGGAGCACATAGACCTCCCCAGGGCCCATGGTGAGAGGGATGGATATGCATGTCCAGACTTAGGTGGACAGATAGCCCCTGGCAGGTAGTCACTGTTGGCCCAAATGTATACTGCCCATCAGCAAGGTGTCCTGAGCACATCTTCTGAACCCGGCTCTGGGCAGGGCCAGGGGAGCCCAGTCTCATCCCATGGAGGCCCTGGTGTAGGGGAGCCTGCAGCTGCTTGAGCTTCCTCCCATGCCCTGCCTGGTCCCCTCTACTGCCCAGAGCTCACCACGTACCCCACTGATGTTGTGAATCTCCCAGCGCGTGGTGGGGCTCAGGGTGGCCACGTCCTGCCCACCTAGCCGGGCCAGCTCTTCCTCACAAAGGGCGCCCTGGAGAAAATGGGCCCTGAAGGGGCACAGTTTGTGGGAGGTCATGGAATAGGTTAGTATAACCTACAGAGACCCCTGAGACTGGGCCCTAACCCAAGGTGTGGGCACATGCCAGGCTGAGGACCCTCTGGTGAGGGGCTGGGTCCCATACGGAAGGCCCCTCCTATGGTTCAGTCAAGGCTACCCCACCTGACCAGGTTCGGCAGCACCCTCGGCTGCAGCCAAAAGGCTTGGTCCTCAGGGCTCAACCTACGGATCGCAGCCTCGCTGGGCACCAGGGCTGTGACTCGGCCATCAATAGGAAGCGTGATGCCAGCACTCTGCATGCACACAGTGAGCGGGGGCAGGAGGAGAGATGAGGGTAGTCTAGAGACCACCTGCTCCAGGCCTCCAGGCCTGCACCCCATCTCCAGCTCTTAAAGACGTTACATGGCACCCCACTTCCAGGTAGGCCTCCTAGATTTGAGCTCCAACCCCAGCATTCTGCCATATCCTACCTTGAACCACTGGTAGAAGCCAGAGAACTGAGCATTTGCCTCCAGCTCCTAAGGGGAGGGAAAGAGCTAAAGTCACATGCCTAAGGGCAAATTCAAGCTGTTCCCCACCAAGGACCCATTCCCCACCCCGCATTCCCACCAGAGGTGCATGAGAGAACTCCTCTCTAAGCACAGGGAAGACAGGAAACTTACCCGGGAGATGTCTCCATAGCAGCTGAAGCCATCACCCCCAAAGCCAGGGGGGCATGTGCAGACCCGCTGACCTCCACCCACTGCCTGGCAGGTGGCCTGGGGTGGGGGTAGGGCAGAGATAAGGCCCCCTATTTGGTACCCATGTGGCAAGCTGGCCCCACCCCCATTTCTCTGCCTGTCCAGCCACCCAGCCTCAACCCTTGCCCTCCAGCCACCCCATCTGTGCTCGTGGGACTGCAGGGTATGCCTGGCCCTGCACTCCAGGATCACAGGGCATTTGATGTGAGCATTGGCCCCCATCATGACAGATGGGTCGGGGGAAGCCCAGGACTGTGGGAGCACCTAGCAGGCCCTGCACCCTCAGGAGCCTGAGTGAGAGCAGGGGGAGCGACCAGGGGTGCGTAGGATGGAGAAAAGCGAGGCTGGGACAGGGAGGAAATCAGAGTGGCCAGAGGAGCATGCACTGGGGGTGGAGCAAAGAGGGACAGCTGGGGTCGGGGGGCTGGGCTGGCATGTGCAGGGCCCACGGCCTTAATATGGAAGTATGAAGGCTTTATTCTGTGAACAAGTGAGTGATATGGTTGGCTTTGGAGTTTAGAAAGATCCCGATCCTGACAGGAGACAGACTCCTAGAGACAGAGAAGGAGACAAGCAGGGACAGGGACGGCGCTGCAGCCCAAGCCCACCCCAAAAGGCTCCCCAGGGTTCTGAACCCTCGCACCCACTCACCAGGCCATGGCAGCCACCATTGCCCACCCGGCAGGGGTCGATGGGGCTGCACTCATAGCCATCCCCAGCAAAGCCCAGCTTGCAGGTGCACCGGCTCTGGAAAGGTCAGGAACAGAGGGCCTCCTCGTGCCACAAGCCCCCAACCCTCTCCTCTTCCACTCCTTGGCTCTCGCTGGCTGCTTCCCCCAGCGAGCCTGCCGAGAGCCCAGAGGAGCTTCTCCCAGCTCCCCCTCTTGGAGATTTGTGCTCTGCATGGGGAGACTGAGGCCCTGAGGGGAAACTGGCTCTCAGGATGGTCCAAGGAAATGATGGCATCGGCAGGGGAGCATCCACGGAGACTTGGGGCCCCTCTGTGCCTGGAGCCCTGCCAGGGCCATTGAGACCAGTGGCTTGTGGCAAGTGGGCAGGTGTCTGCCAAGGCCAGTCCCCGGGATGGCGGCTCAGATCCCACCTCCATCCCTGCCACTCTGCTCAGCTGCTCTGATCCCTCCCACTGAACGCCAGTGGCCCTTGGGCTTGTCCACCCTGCAGGTGAGTGACCAGGGAGACCGCCCCCCACCAGATCTCAGCTGCCCTTGTTTCCAAGTTGGGGGCATCTCACCTGTTCATTCGACAACTCTGTTCTGAATTTTAAGGCTCGGATGGGGTTTGGAGCTCCAGCTCTCATACCATCTGAGTTCTTACTGCTAAGGCCCCACGGGCTGGTGCCCAAAGGCCATCGTGGAGTTGGGAGGACAGAGAACCCCCTGGGTCCCTGCATGGGCCTGGGCCATGCAGAGGCTGACCCTGAACAAGCCAGACCTGGCCTCCCACTTGGCATTTTAGGTATCCCTAAATGCCTGTCAGAACTTGGGTTCACTAGGCCTGAAAAGCCTCTAAGAACCTGTGACTAGAATCTGAGACTTCAAAGTTCCAGAGCTGGATTTCCATAAGCCAAAAGATTTGGGATTGTCACTCCCATGGGCAGGGGTCTCTTCCTGTTTTGCTCAGTATCACATTCCCTGAATCTAGAACAGTGACTAGCACGTAACAGGTACCTGGTGACATGTGGGAAACCAATGAGTGAACTAACCCCAGATGGTACGACTCAGCTGGTCAGAACCGGATTCTCATGTGCAGCTGAGATTTGAGACCCTGAGTATGTGACTCCAGGAGTGGAGCAGGGAGAGAGTCCCCCAGAACAGAAGCCCCCACCCCACTCTGCCGTACCTGGGCCTGCTGTGGCTCACCTGCCCAGGGCCCACGTAGCTGCAGAGCGCGTCGGTGTGGCAGCCACCTCGCCTGTCCAGCTCACACTCATCAATGGCCACACAGATGCGGCCATCCCCACTCCAGCCTTTGTGGCAGGTGCAGTGGTAGGTGCCCAGGGCCCCAAGGACACACTCAGCCTGTGAGAGCCATGGATAAATAACTCTGGGACACAGCGCCACGGGTAGAGGGCCAGGGAGTCGTACCTCCCACCCCTGCGTCAGAACTTCAGAGAAGGGGCAAGGGGACTGACGTTCTCGGAGCAGCCGCCGCGGTTTGGGTGGGAGCAGGGGTTGCTGGGTGTGCAGGAGAAGCCATCACCCTCAAAGCCATCGAGACAGAGACATCTGGGGGGCGGTGGAAAAGGAGTCTCCGGTGAGCCTCTGGAAGAGGCTAGAGGCAAGGTTGTGGATGAGGCAAAGAGGAAGCGCGAGTCCTCACCTGGCGACACTCCCCTGGCTAACGCAGCGGGCATGCAGGTGGCAGTGCTGGGCCAGCCCTGTGGGCCCACAGTCCCCCACTGTCTCATTGCAGAAGCGGCCAGTGAAGCCAGGGACACATGTGCCATGCTGGCATACACCCCCGCTGCCTGGACGGTTGTCACAGAGACCATGGACACAGCCGCAGTCTGCAGGGACGAGATGGGAGCAGGGAAACTGAGGCAGGAGGCAGGGCTGGTTGGGAGCCAGGATAGGTTCATGGGGGCAGGTTTGGAATAGGGCAGCCAGTATAGATTTTACTTCAGGGTCACAAAATCAGAGGTCAACCCAGACTTGATGGATGGGCATATGAAATGTGAGGGGCATTCTGAGCTTTCAATCATCCTATTCTAGCTGCCCTGCCCTCGCCCTACCAGGAAGTTCTTTAGTGTGTTTGACCTAAATCTTGCATGCTTCAGATTAAACCACAGTTCTCTTCTTGGCACGGGTGAGGGACTGTTTCTATTCCTAAATCTTCCTCCACTCCCTCTGGCCTTCATTTCTCCTCCTGGGGCCCTGTTGCCCTCTTGGAGCCCCCAGAGCCCTTTCTAAGCAGACCCTCTTTCTCCCCAGGAGGCAGCCTAGGCCAGGACCACCCACCTTCCTGGCACTGATCTCCATGCTTGTTGGGGTTGGAGCAGATGTGGCAGGCGATACCCTTGTAGTCTGGGAAGCAGAGGCAGACCCCGTTGCCCTGGATCCCATCACTGCACTGGAGGGTGGGCAGGAGGCAGGATCAGTCATGAGTCACAGGAAAGGGACTCTCCACATCCCCTTCTCCAGCATCCCCTTCCCCATCATGGGTTCCTGCTCCCCATAAGAGCTCACCCTGGAAGGGACCTTCAAAGTCACTGATGCTGCCAAAGACCTAGCCCCCTAAAAGGCACCTGGCCCTGCAGGCATCATGGGTGACTTCTGCTCAACCTAGAAACACATAACTCCTGTATTCTTTCACAGCTAGGTGCTAAAGTAACCTTGATATTACACAGTGGCAAAAACAGAACACCAAATAAAAACTACTGATAAGTTGACTTTTTGAAAATAAATGGAAAAAAATCTAATTATTTTTAATTAAAATATGAGAAATAATTTTATCTAATTTTCATTGTCTAGATATGAGGACCCCAAGTCCAGGGATAGGCAGGCTTGGCCCAGACACAGAGCCAGTCACCAGCCAACTCAGGAGGGCGTCCCCTGTCTTCCCCATGCCTCCCCCAGGGGAGTATGGACTCACATTGCCTTTGCCATAGCAGGGATTAGAGAAACCCCCAGGACACTGTGTGCAGTCGGGCCCAAAAAATCCTTTGCAGCAGCCAAGTTTCTGTAAGAGACAGAGCATCTTCTGAGGGTCCGTCTGGGCCACAATCCTCCCTGCCCAGGCTGCTTCTGCTCCCTGGTCCCATCTCCAGAGCAAGGCAGTGGGCGAGGCCCCTCTGTGACACCCTTCCCGCCCTTGGACGGCAGTGCCGCTCTCGGAGAACAGCAGCCCCCAGCTGGAGGGCCCAGGAAGGCAGCAGGTGTGGGTTCACCATGACGGTCTGGTTGCAGTAGCTGGCACAGCCCTTCTTCAGCATGTTGAGCCCAGTAGGGTCATGGATGTAGACACACTCCTTGGGGTAGAGGTCCTGGGGTGGGCCACAAAGCCGGTCAGCAGGTGTGGGTCCTGGGCCAGCCCCTTTGCCAGGCAGCCCTGGTCAAGGGACGTCAGCCCCCTGGGTCCAGGGCTCCCATCCTCAGTGGGGCTGTGAGGCCCTGAGCCTCCGGGCCTGGGCTGGCCTCTCCGCCCCTGCTCCCATGCCATGGCCCAGGGCAGACACCTCACCAGGCAGCGAGGAGTCAGGGGCCCTGAGGGCTGGGCCAAGGGGTGCTCACCAGTCTCACACTGTTGGGAGGGCACATGCTGGTGTTCAGGGCTTGGCAGTCCACACAGGAGCCCTGGGCAGGGTGGTGGGGGGAGGACAGGGAGAGAGGCTAGTCACTGCTTATTTAGTTAGCAAGCCCTGAGAAAGTGACGTGAGCCAAGGCCTGAGGGAAAGGACGGCCGGGCTGTCATCATGGGCAGAGGGCAGAGCTGGCATCCAAGAAAGAGCAGGGAGGCAGGGGCAGGGTGGGTGCATGATGCGGGTGGCGAGAGCTGTCTCAAAGGCAGAGTTCACAGGGCTGGGAGGGCAGGGTGTAGGAGAGCCCAGGCGGGCCCTGGGGAGTCTGCTGACTGGAGGCCTCTGCCTGGGGAGATGGTGACTGGCCCCCGCCGGGGCTGAGGCTCACTGGCACGATCTTGTGCTGCTCCTCGCTGCAGTGTTTGGGCAGGATGGGCAGGATGGTTGGGGGCAGCAGGATGCCCTCCAGCATGTGGATCACGCCATTGGCAGCCTGCACGTCCACTCTCCGCAGCGGGACCCCCGCAGGTCCTAGCAGGATGCGTCCCTGCAGCAGAGACTCTTTGTGCTACCCCCAGCAGGCCCTGCCTGACCCTTACCACCTGCCTCCCCCCCTGCAGAGCTGGCAGGGAAGGAAGGGCGGACCGAGGTGAGGGCTGAGTGGCTCAGTGTGATGTTGAAGGCCCGACCTGCTGTGCCCACCTCTTCCCCTCTGCACTAGCCGGCAACACTATTCCAGCCTCCAGGCCCTACCCATGCGGTTTCCGCCACTCAGAGCCCCGCTGCCATATGCTTACCCTCCTCCTCCTCGGAGTCCAGCCCCTGCCCCCCAGCGGGCCCCAGGAGAGGAATTTGATCTGTGCCTGCTTTCCCCATGAGCCCACCAGGGTCTTGCACAGTGTCCCGCCTGCCACAGGGCTCAGAGCACACAGGCAGGCCTGAGAGAGGCCGAGTGACTCCAGTCATCACCAGCCCCTGCACTGGTCCATTCGTTCCAGATGTCCATTGATCTCACCTCCTCAGAGATGTTCACAGCCAGCACCTGGTTTGCCATGGTGAGGATCCGACCCTTGGCAATGAGCTTCTCAGTGGTCAGCTGAGTGAGGGACAGTGTGGCTTTAGGCTGGGCACTGGCCACACCTGGTGGCCATGCCCAGTCCTGACCCACAGCTACCCCCTTGGTCCCCAGGCTCTCCTCTGTGCTGCAGTCCAGATGGGAGGGGGAGGAGACGGGGCCCTTGGGAAGACCAGAACCCGCAGACACCCCACCCCGGGAGCCCAGCAGCAGGAGCCAGCCAGCCACCCTCCCAAAAGACCTCTCACCTGGCCGTGGCTATAGATGTGGTACCTCACCAGCTCCTGCAGTTTGGAGAGACCCTGGCAGGGGAGAGAGGGTTTGGGTCCTGGAGCCCCAGGGGGCAGGGTGGAGGCCCTGGTGCCCCCATACCCACAGCCCCTCCTGCCTGCAGAGCTTACAGCTGTGAAGAGGTAGATCAGGCGGCCATCACGCAAGCCGTCCACGGCCTCATTGCTTGGGGCGAAGACTGTGAAGGGCCCAGGTCCGTCCAGGATGGAGGGCAGCCCGCAATTCTGTGGTGCGAGGGAGGCTCAGGGGGACTCCGTGGCTGGCCTCCACCTCTGAGCCCCGCCTGGGCCCTGCGCCTTTGGCCCGCAGGGAACTCCCCCTGAGTAAGTGGGAAATGTGGACAGCGGGTCCATACTGCCACAGAGCCTCAGGCTCCAGGAGGGGGCCATGGGCAAAGGCCATGCTACTCCAGAACCCCAGGTCACCATGAGCAGATTCTGGGAAAATGAGGAGTCCTGGCCCAGAAGCCCAGAGGGGCTGGGACTTCCCCCCACCAGCTCACCTCCAGGATGGTTTCAAACCGGCTGAAGGCTTCATTAGAGGCAAGGATCTGGCCGATAGTTCTCTGCAGGAAGGGACAAGTGTGAGGGTCTCAGGGAAGGGGGTGAGGCTGCTTTGGCTGCAGGGGCAAGGAGCTGTGCTCCAGCCCTGCGCAGAACTGCTCCTGCCTCCTCCCTCCCTGAAGTCTGCGGGGCCCAAGGTCACCTAGCAGCACAGGGGAGGGCAGGGGAAGGTGCCAGCTCACCGTGGGATTTCCAGAGGTCCCAGAGGGAAGCTGCCACCGCAGACCAGTGACCAAGTGGAAGACTCCATTGGCTGCTACATAGTTGGCCCTTTGGATGTTGAACGTCTGCTGGGGCTGGTCCCCGTACTTGTAGGTGTATTTCTGCTGAGACACGAGAGGTCGGGCCAGATCCCACACGCCAGCCTCTGTCCCGAGGCCCCTTCTCACTTGCACACCTTTGCCCAGGCTGTGTCCCACACCTGTGATTCCTCTGGCCCCTCAAGCTGAGGTCCCTCCCTTACTGTGAAGCTGTTGAAGGTGACGGTGATCTCCTGCCCGGCCAGCGTCCACCACCGTCGTGTTTTCTGGGTCGCCATGTCTTCCAGTATGTGCTGCCCTGCGATGATGTGCTGTCTGCAGAGCTGCTGGGCCAGGGACGCCTGCAGATGCCGGGGATGGGGGTGCCAAGTGAGCCCAGGGTGGCCAGCCTCCTCATGCCACCCCTGCCCAAGTGGTGGAGGGGACAAGATGCCCTCGGGCCTCTGTTGCCCAGAGTGTGAGCAGTGGACACTCTCAGGGTCCTAAAGATTGAGGCAGCACCCAGGGGAGGTGGCAAGGTCAGTGGCCAGCTCTGCAACAGGGAGGGGCTCACGTTCATGGTCCTGGAGGAGAGGGAGGACGGCACCAGCACGGTGAACGGGCCCGATGTGGTGAGGATCTCCCGGCAGCCCTGGTCTGGGAGGCAGAGAGGGCGTGTCAGAACGGACATGGGGAGACCCTGGGGGAATCCAGCTGGGTGTGAGAAGACCCGCAGGCGTCAATCATAGGTTTGGGGGAGCTGGGGTCTAGGCTTAGGGTAAATGGAGGTCCGGGGGCAGCTCCCATCATACACCCCCGACAGCCCACTCTTGGCTTCCACGGCTCTTGGACAGAGGGACAGGAATCCACAGAGTCCATCCCTCCCTCCCTTCCAGCTCCGCCGGGGCAAGGGGGGGGGGTCACACACCCAGCATGGCCACGGCAGGTCTGAGCAACACAGGCACCAGGCCTATCTGGCCGGCCTTCTGCACCTCGTGGAGCAGGTGTCCATAGCAGGCACGTCCATCGCCCATCTCGCCCTCCTTGCACACACAGCTGGGGACCCAGGGAGAGCCTTTAGGGTGGGGCCATGGCCAATGCCACCTCCCAGCCCTTGCCCACCCCTCCAGCAGGCCTTGGGCTGAGGTGCATGCGTGTGCACACTGGCCCAGTCCCTGCCCCACTTTGCCCACCTGTGCCCCCTCCGCAGCCTCAGGCCCCTGTGCCCACCTGGTCTTCCCACTGGGGGTCAGCTGGCAGGTGGCTGACTTGTCACAGGAGTGTGGGGAGCAGAAGGCAAAGCAGCCCGCAGAGGTGCCGCGGTTGGTGCTGACCAGGCCTGGCCGACAGGTGCAGGAGGCCTGTGGTGGTGGGGCAGCAGGAGATACTATGTCTGTCCCAGAGAACCCCTGTTTGGTGCCTACAACCACCCTCCCAGAAGAGGGCTGTCATCCTCTCCCCATCTTACAAGTGGGGTCACTGAGGCTCCCAGAGGGCCCATGATTTGCTCAGGGTCCCATGGCCAGCATGAGTGGGTGCACCATGGGGACAGTTCCAGCCCGGGCCCCTGGCTCACCTTGCCTGGCTTCTGATACAAACACAAGGTGGAGTTGCTGGGGCAGCCCCCGAAGTTGACGGTGCACGGGTCCTGGGGCAGACACACCATCCCGTCGCCATGGTAGTTCTCAGGGCAGTGACACTGAGCCTGCCCCTTGGGGCTCACCGAGCACCGTGCCAGTGGGGAGCAGGGTGATGGCTGGCAGGGGTTGGGCGCTGCCGGGACAGAGAGGGCCTGAGTGAGCTGAGCACCCAGGGGCCCTGTCGTCCTCACATCTTCCACCCGGGTGGCCAGAAGTTGGAGTGCGTAGGTTGACCTAGGCCTTGAGGACAGGCCCTCTGCCCCCCTAGTCCTCCCTTCCTATAGATGGCCACATTGCACTTGTAGGGCTAAAAGGGTGCCCTCCTGGCCCCGCCCACCCTGAGCTGGGGTCCTTGGCCTCCGGGTCACAGGCTTACCTCGGCATTCACTGCCCTGCTGGGTGTGGCCAGGCAGGCATGTGCAGGCGGGGGCCTCTGCAGAACACTGGGAGTTTGGGGGACAGCGCAGGGCCTGGCAGGCCGGCAGCTCTGGGCAGAGAGGAAAGAGCACTGCAATGGCCCAAAGCCCAGGTTTGGGGGGAACACGGAACAAACACGCTCTGCCTCATTTGCTGCGGGACTCTGAGCAGGACCCTGCCTCTTCTGGGCCTCTGGACAGCGGAGGTCCTGCATGACACCCCTCCCCTGCGGAGGCTCAGGCCCCATCTCTCACCCAGGTGACCTCTCCTGCTCTGGCCACAGTGGACCTGCTGCCCCAGTGGCACTGCTCACCTTGGTCACAGAGGGGACCAGTGTATCCAGCAAAGCACAGACAGCTTCCATCCCCAAGAGGGCCATGGCTGCACACGCCGTGCACACAGCTGCACACTGGGAGGGACACACAGGGACAGGTGGGACCCCAGCCTCACCCAGGCATACAGGGTCCCTGCCCTCTGCATTTTCAGAACTCAGCTCAGAAGGTACAGCCTTGGGAGTGCAGAGCGGTGATGAGGGACTACAGGTGTGGTGGGAACCCGGAGAAGCCACTTGACCCAGCCTGGAGGTTCAGGGAGGGCTTCCTGGAGGAAGCCTCTAAGAAAAATAGTGTGTGCAAGGGCCTGGAGGTATGATGAAGCAAAACACGCATTCCTGAAGGGGCAGTGCAAGGCTGAGGGCCTGGGATGGGGACAGAAGAGGGGGGAGCTGGGTGTCGGAACTGTGTCCCCTTGGGTTCCTAGGTAGTCGCTGCCCCTGCCCACCTGCCTGGCAAACACTTACCTGATTGGCAGTCAGGCCCGAACCGGTTGGGATCCCGGCACTCTTGGCAGGCTGAGCCACTGAAGTTTTCCTGGCGGTGGATGCACCAACTAAGCACGGTCCCTCCCAGCTCCCCCCAAACCCTGCCCGGCCCTTACCTGGCACACACAGGTCCCATTGCTGGCCATACCATCCAGGCAGGTCCCGTGGCCGTTGCATGGGGTCTCAGCCCCTCCGGGACATTCTGTGGACCCTCCGAAAACTCAGCTCTGTCCCCATAACCCTCCACTTACCTCTGACCCCAGCAGCTCTGGCCAACCCCAGACTCAGTCCTTCCCCCAGGGCAGCCAGAGCCAGGAGCCAAGCCTTGGAGGCTCTCGGTTAAGTGCTCATTAGAAGAACAAGTTGAAGGGGAACACAGGCAGCTCTTGCAGAGGGGGAGCCCAGGGTGGGGCTGGGGAGTGAGGAGCAAGGCGGGCCCCCTCCCTGTACCGTAGCACTGGGAGCCCCAGTAGCCGGGGCAGCAGGCCTTCTGTACCACATCCTTCCAGCACTCGCGACTGCAGCCCGTCATGGACACCACAGAGCCCCCCAGCTGCACCTCGTAGCTGGGAGCAGAGAGTGGGCAGGTGGTGGGAGTGGCTCCCACCCACAGCCTCCCCACAGCCTGCCCACTCGGGCTTCCCACCCACCTCCCTGCCCTACCTGGCCCAGAGCTGAGCACAGGGCCTGGCACTTAGCAGGCACCCAATAAGCCCCACCTGCCCTCTGCCCTCACACCCTCCTCCCTCCTGGTCTCTGCCTCCCAGGGCGTCCACAGGTGCAGGAGTAAGCAAGTGCCCCCTTGGGTCCCTGCCGCTCGCAAGGACGGGGTTCAGCTCGCACCGGCAGTCCTGGGATATCTTCTCCGGGAGCTCTCGGAGCCAGCCCACAGGACACGCCCGCTTCTTGATGGCTGCGCAGGAGGTGCAGGGCACGTGAGTGACATACTTGGTCTTCGTGTCGCAGCGTTTGGACTGCACCTGGGCCACAGGAAGGGGTAGAGTGAGGAGCTTGGACCCCGCACCCAGTCCTGCCTCTGTCCTGAGTGCAGCAAGGCTCAGCACCACCCAGGCCTCAGTTTCCCATCTATTCCGTGGGAATGCAGTGAGGGTGGGGAAGGCCCTGAGAAATCCGCCTGGCATGAGCTGCTAAGGCCGCGGTGAGTTCCTGTGTTCACGGCCCGGGAGGCTCAGAGTCTACACCTTCTGACCGAGAGTCTAGCCTTGTCACTCCACCTTAGCCCTTGCCAGAGGAGGAGACTGACACCTGCGGGGAGCCCTTGTCCAGAGTTGTGACAGATGTGAACCAGGGACTAGGACCTGGACTCCCAGCCTAGTGCTTATTTTTGCCTTTCACTTAAAAATAAAGAAACAATAATGACAGAGCTGACGCTGTCTGGGAGAATGCAGCAACTAAAACCTCACCTCGCGGGCGTGGGTGTGGTGCAGGCTCCAGCTGTGCACCTCCAGCCTCTGCACTGCTCTGAGCTTCCCCACGTGGCTACCCCATGACCTTCTCTGCCGGGGCCCAAGGGGCTTCTTCACTGCCTGGGGGTCAGAGACTGAGACCCCCGCCCTGAGAGGCTGGGCTCCTGTGAGCAGTGGTGTGCAGGGTGGCGGTCTGCGTGTGCTTGGGCTGGGCAGTCACAGGCCACTGAGCCCTCACTCCAGGCCTGGCCCGACACCCCCACCCACAGGCGGAGACCTGGGGTCCAGGTGATGATGGGCAATGCTGGCAGCTAAGGGGGCTAAGAGCACCCAGGCTGGGGGCCGGATGGCTTTCTGGGGGAGGTGACAGTTGACTTGGGACCTGAAGGATATACAAGAGTTGGCCAAGGCCAGCAGAAGCAAAGGCTGGGAGTGGGAAGGAGCAAACGACTATGTATGATGAGGCGGAGAGTGGCTTCAGGAGAGGCTGGAGGGGCTGGTGGCCAGGGCACTGGGGCCTCATAAGCCTGGGGAAGACAGAGTCCAGGGCCACCCCATGACCCACTCTGTGCTATGCATGGGGACAGAGAGGAGGTGGAGGTAGGCAGGGGAAGAAGGTGGCCTGGGCCCTGGCAGGGACACATTCCAGAGGACTTGGGGTGGTGGGATGAACTTGGGGAAGGGCTCAGCACCTAAGTGGGGGATGGAAGGTATGAGGGCATCCTGCCGCCATGCGGTGGGCACGGGGTCACTGCCAAAAGCCCCAGCCCTGCAGTCCCGCTCAGGCCTGTCATAGCTCCCGGCATCCACCACTGGGGCTACCTGTTATGGCAACAAAGTCCCAGCAACATGCAGCACTGTGCCCTGGAGAGGCAGAACCTAAACTCACGGTTCTAGTGAGAGGAAGGAGCAGAGGGAAGGTGCGTTTTGAAGGTGTCTGAGGGGCTTGGGATGTAGCCTGGAGAAGCCAAGATGTTCTCATCTTGAAAAATGCTGAACTCACTGTTGTGATTGGGTGGGAAATAAGGAAAACAAAGAAAAAGAAAAAAAAAACCATAAAAAGAAAACTGCTGAGTACACTGTGGTCCAAAGGGAGTGAGCCTGGAACATCCCTTTCCTAGAATGAATGACAGATGTGTGGCTTCTCAAAGCAAGAGAAAAGGAGAAATAATGCCCCCAACACTTTCCTTGGGGTAGCACGAGGCACTGGGGCCCGTGTGCCACTGTGATTTGGCCTTTTCCGCTCATGCGTCTGCGGTCTGGAAATAGGGAAGTGGCTCCGGGCGGCCTCAGAGTTGAGCTGTGTGCCCGGGATGCTGAAGTCTCATTTCCCACCCTGGAACTCATCTTTGCTGAGCCAGGGAGCAACTAGGAAATTGGGCAACTCCAGGGCTGAGCAGCTGCTGGCTCAGGGCAAGGCTTGGCGGGCAGCGGGCTCCCCTCAAGGCCACCTGGCCAGCCGGGCAAAGCTGCCAGCACGGCCATCACTCTGGCTGGGGCACCAGCTCTCGGAGGAATGTTGGGCAGCCCTGGGTAGGGCTCAGGGCGAGGAAGAGGGCGCTGTGCCCAGTCTGGGGCATGGCCAGGGTGAGGTAGGGCCCCGGAGGAAGCTGGGGCTCTGGGTCCTGGTGTGGACACTCGCAGGACGTCAGGCATGTGTCAGCGTGTGTGAAATGCTGATGGACGGATAAACCAGCTGCCTGATCAGCGCCTCCCTGGGGAGCATGCCTGGGGCCCTGCCTCTGCCCCAGGGCTGGAAGGAGCGTTAGTGGCCTGAGCCCACATCTCTGTTGGTCCTGCGGGGTGGAGTGAGGCTGGGTCACAGCCCGAATGCTGAATCAGATTCCCTTCTTCCTGGGGCGCCTCGGGACCTGCCCAAGCCAGAGCTCCTCGCCCTTCAGAACTATGTCACAATGTCTGCTTCCCACGGAGATGCTGCTGGGGAAGTTGAGGACACACAAAGTGTTACGCCTTTGGTGAGAAGGTGGATGAAATCCCCCCAAGCTGAGACTTTCTGAGCCCCAGCTCAGAAAGTGGGGACAGTGGGGACTTCCTGAGGCTGAGAGCCCAGAATCCAAACCCTCTCAGAGAGCAAGGGACCTCCATCCTGCTCCCCCTGCCCCTAGATCCGAGCAGACAGGGCACAGGGCGGGGTTCGGGACAGTGCCCTCCTCCCTTCAAACCCTGGCTGGAGACCGAGGCTGCAGCTGCCCGTGCCCACCATGTGCTCTCAGCACCGGCTGCGGCATGGACCGCGCTGAGACCTCTCCGCAGCATCGGCCCTCCTTGCCTCTACTGCCTGCGCTGCGCGCGTCCTGCTGCTGCCCCTTGCTGGATGTGTGGCCCGGGGACGTCTCTTCCCCTCGGAGCCTCCAATCCTAATACAGCCGTCCCTCAGTGTCTGTGGGGGACTGGTTCCAGGACCTCCCTCAGATACCAAAATCTGCAGCTGCTTGAGTCCCTGATGTAACCTGCGCACACCCTCCCGTATGTTTCAAATCCTGTAGATTACTTACAATACCTAGTACTATGTAAATGTATGTAAGTGGGGACAAGCCTGGACATGTTCAATAGAAATGCCATTTTTTTCCCAAATATTTTCAATCCAGGGTTGGTTGGGTCCATGGATGCAGAGTGCACAGACACGGAGGGAGGGCCGACTGTTTACACAGGGCCGAGTGGCTGTGTGAGATGGGCCAGCACTGCCACCTCTCCATCCACAAAGACCCCCAGACCCTCTTCCCTTCCCTGGCCCAGGCTGGCCCCAGAATGCAGACTCAGGGTGGGCAGAACCACGGGTCTCTGGCAAGGAAAAAAACTCCACCCCGAGGTCACTCATTGATCCTTTTCCTCATTGCCCAGAGCATGAGGAGGTGGGTATGACTTTGAAATTCCCTTGTATTGTGTACATGGGGAAACTGAGTCAAGGAGAGGGCAGAAGTCCACCTGCAGGGCTCAGCATAGCCCTAAAAACCTTGGGTGTTACCCATCACTGTCACCTTCTGAGCTTCACATCTGCCTGTCCTGAACTCTGACCTGTCCCTGAAGCTGGTGGCACCTTTCCGAAGGACCACAAGGAGTACAAGAGAAAGAGCCCAATGGTGGCAGGGTTGGGGGTCCCTGTGCGGGACTGCCTGGGGGTGGGATCCTGGGTATGCCCGTCCTCTCTCTGGACCTCAGTCTGCCCATTAGTGCCACTGGAGCAGCTGTGCCAGGAGGCAGATGAACTTGGCCTCACAGGAGAGGGTCCCTCACCTGGAGGCAGGTCCCAGCCAAGGAACTTTGTCCCCTGGCACAGGGTGGGAGACTCTTCCAGAAGCTCCAGTGGGAACAACGTCCCTACCATGGGGCCTGGGTTGACCTGCAGCCTGCGGTGGCTGGTACACAGAGGCCTGGTAGAGGGGCCAGCCACAGCTGCACACCAGGACCCTGTCTGCTCACCAGCATGCCGGGTGAGCCGCGGAATCACAGGCAGTGGGTAGAATGGCTTCAGAGTGGGAACAGCCCGTCTCCATCATCCTGGGGCCTTGGCTTCCCACAAGGGGAAGAGCAGGACGCATCGCCCCAGGGCAGGCTCTAAGGGTTCAAGGGGACGTGCCTGGGACCGTGGCTGGTCAGCAGCAGCTCTGGGGCTGGAGGGTGTTAACTCTTGGCTGCGGGTGACTCTCATCCTGCCTCTAGGCCCTCCTGGGGCTGGACACAGGCACACACACGTGCACACACACGTTCCATGTGAGTCTCAGTTCGTGGGTCCCTCGGGGGTTGGCAGTGATTACATCTCCAGTCCCCAGGCAAGGGCCACACAGAGACCTGGGCCTCAGTCTGGGCAGGGCACCAGGAGGGTGGGCCTGCCTCTGTACCCTCCCCCGGCTGGGGAGCTCTGGGCCAGCGGCCGGCCAGGCACTGTTAGAGGAGGGCGGCCGACATAGCCCTGCTCCCAGGTAGCCAGACACAGACTTCAGCCCACAGGGTGGGCACAACAGCCTGGCTACCTGGGTCTGCTGAGAGAAAGTCAGACAGGCACCAGCTGTTCTGCATGTCCCCAGACCCATGCCTCCTCTGTGTTCAGTCCCTCCCTGCTCCCACCTCTGGCTGGCAGGGCCTGGATACCATGTGCCCCTGCAGCGGGTTCACACTCACCTTCTGCCCCCTGACGAAGCTGAAGCCTGCCAGGCAGAAGGCCAGGAGGCAGAGCAGGAGCAGGCCCCGAGGCCCCGCCATAGCTGGTGGTGGCTGGCGGGCACGCTGTCCAGGACAGAGTTGGGGCAGCCGGCAGCGAGGGGAATGAGCTCTAGGAGGCGAGCACGGGGCAGGCCGGCAGGACGGGGCGGGCAGTTGCCTTAAAAGCGGCTGGCCCCGCCAGCTCACCCCCACAGGAACCCGCCAGGATTTCCTCCTGTGTATCAGCAGCCTGCAGGCGGAAGGGAAGGCCCTGGCCACTGACCCCTGCATGGACAGCCTGGGCACTGGTCGGGGCTTCCTGGCCCAGGACCCTCCTCCTGGTATCACGGCTGGATGCCTAAGACCACTGTTAGCCTTGGGACCTGGGGTCTATCAGAGGTTCTGAAGCAAATCCAAATGCAAATGGTAACAACTTGCTACCCCTTCTGAGAGCCAAGCACATTTCATCCAGGGACTCTGGGGGTTCAGTCGGTCTGTTGGCCCCTGCCTCCACCTTTCCAACTTTCCAACTGCGAGTGCAGTCACCAGGCTCTGACTCGCTGCCAGGCACCATGATGCCTGCCAGGCCACATGCCCTCACCTGCCCCAGCCACTCCTCAGTTGGTCCTGCCCGCCCCCCCCCCCACCGTGCACCCCTCCCTCCCTGGTCTGCCCTTCACCCAGCAGCCCGGCCACCTGGCTCCCCACTGCGCTCCGAGCCCCCCGCACGCCGCAGCCTCTCTCGACTCGCCCCACCAACTCTGCTCCAGCCACTTGACCTCTTACTCCTTAAAAGCAAGCTCCCCTGGCATGCCTGTTACCCCAGATTGTCACACACCAGCTCCTTCTCATAGGTCCAGTCTCAGGTCAAGGGCCACTGGCTCAGAGAGTGTCCCTGATCCCACGCTGCGAGGTCACCCTGCACCTGGTTCCACCCCCATAGCCAAGACCACCAGTGCTGCTATAAAGCCATGAACTAAATTTGCTTATTTACAATTTAGCTTTGTTATTAAATTAGCTTATAACTTAAAATTTAGCTTATCAATAAGCGAAATTAGCTTATAGTTAATTTCCTGTCCCTCCTGGAACACCAGCTGTGAGAGAGCAAGGACAGCGTCTGGCTGATACACACAGCAGGTGCGCGACACCCGGTGAGTGCCGCGGGCACTCTGTCCCTCTGCTACTGGTGGGGAAACGGGCTGAGGGGCTGGGTAGCTCGTCCACAGCCGCTCAGCTAGTCAGTGTTTCAGATCCAACCCCAGGGTGCCACCACCACACGGCACAGCCTCCTCCAGTGGGTGCGGTGGGCCCCGGCTGGGGGCCTCAGTGTGCCAGCCTGCCCGGGTGTGGTTGTCACCGCTCCCCAATTACAGATGGTGTGTGGGTGACAGAGGGAAGAAAGAGCTGACCACAGGGCCAGGTGGCCATTTGTGAAGGCCTTTGGTAAAAGCCTGGTTGGGGGAAGCTGGTAACCAGCCCCTCGTCCTCCTCAGCAAGCCCCATCCCTGTCAGCTTGGGGGACATTGGGCTGGCCTTTGAGGTCTGGCTGGGAGGGGGGTTGCAAGTAGAGAGCTCCTCCTCCCCTTGGTGACTCCTTCCACCCCTTTTCCTCTCCCTCCCCTGAGGCGATAGGTCCCCCAGGCTAGGATCTCCACTCTGCTGGCACTGACAGAAACTGGGGAGCAGGAGCAGGCCTGGGAGCTGCACTGGCCACTGGTCACTTAACCCTCCACAACTCGCCTGGCCCAGGGGCCTCGAGGCTCCTCACTGGGCCAGGAGAGATAAGAGGGGCTCAGGGGCCTTGCTCTCGGGTAGGAATGAGGGGAGGAAGGGTGGAGAACAGGGGCTGCCTCTCATCCTCCTCTCCACTGCCAATGCCGGGGGCCACGTCCCCATGGCTGTCTTGCTGCCATTTAAGGGCCACCTTGCTGCCATTTAAGTGCCACCTTGGGGATACCTCCTGGCCCCCCAACAGCTATCACAGACCCCGGGCCTCACTATCACAACACAGACTGCAGCTTCAGGTGGGCTGGGCCCAGGTGTGACACTCGAGGCCTGCAGGACCTAAGGAGGGTGGCATGCCTGCACCCAGAGGAGCTGGTGTGTTGGGACGCCCTGAGTTTCACACTCTTCCTGTTTGGCCCGGGCTCATGGTAGTCTCTGGACAGCACGGCCATGTCTAGAGAGGTCCCCTGGCCCTCCCCTCGTCCCAACAAGCATCTGGCTCCTGGAGAGCTGCTGCTTCCTTCCCTAACACCTGGCCCTCCCGTGTCTCAGGGAGGGCCCCTGCCAACCATAACCGCTGAAGCCCTGCTGCGACCCCAGTGACCCCTGAAACACAAGACGCAGACTGTGTCAAACTCTGCTTTATTGGGAGAGAGAATATAGGCAACAGGGATCACGCCTGGTGCTGGCAGCTCTAGGTCCCCTGTCCCCACCCCTCCTAGCCCAAGGCCGGGGGGATTCCTGTCCCCAGGGGGCTCTCCCACTTGTCTGGACCAGGGGAGGCCTCCACTCTGAAACAGCACAGGGGCAGGAGCTTCCGGTGTGCAGTCTGCCACCAGCTTTGTGATTAGCAGCAAAATACCCACAATGACAGCGACAGCAACAAAGGACTAGACTGGATACTTCAGGAGAACGTGTAAAAGAGTAAATCAGGCCCACAGCGCCATGTGTTAACAACGGTCCCACAACAAAAGACACGACACTGGTGTACCCAGCCATGCTACGCCAGGGCAGGCGACGCACCCCTGGGAGTGGCCGGCACATGCACACACGGCCCTGGAAGGGCCTGGCGTTAGGATTAACTGAAAACACACCTTCACATTCTGTGGGGACAGTCAAATTAAGGTACCAAAATGGAGGAAAAAACATTTTTTAGAGGACAAAAAAAGCCTGCTTCCCTGCCACTGCAGGTGCCGGGCCGTAGGTGGCAGGCAGCAAGGGCTGGCCAGGCCTGGGCTAGCCGGTGAGCTCCACGGGCAGCTCGCGGCCACACAGGGTCTCCCACTGGCGGGCCAGCAACGAGATGAGCTTCTCTCGGCTCTCAGCACTGGGGACAAATACTTGCCACTGCACCTCACGGCCCTGGCCAGCCCTAGCTGGGCCACCTGGCACCTCCCCAAAGTGGTCCAGGGTGACATTACCCATGAGGTCGTGACCCTGTACGTCATCAAAGACGAGGGTGAGGGCCTGCGGGTAGGGCTGGTAGCCCATGAGCACTCGGTCCAGGTCCCGGACGCGGCGGCCATCGTCCAGCCGGTACCTGTCTCTCTGTGGCGGCTCTTTGGCAAACTCGGGCAGTGGGTAGTGGATACAGTCCTCATCCAGGAGAAAGATCTCGGCGCTGGTGAGCAGGAGCGTCTTGGGGCGCAGTGGGCCCCTGCAGCGCCCAGGCAGCGGTGTGCACACTTGGAAGGCTTGCACGTACAGCAGGATGCTAAGGGCTGGGGCCTTCTCTGGGTCAGCCAACTTCTGGGCCACAATGAAGGTCAGGTCCCCAATCTCCTCCTCACTGGGGTAGGTGAACTTGACGCGGCTTGAGTGGATCAGCTCGTAGTTGTCCATCTTCCCTGCAGAGAGATGCCACAGGGCTGTAGCCTGGAACTGGCTCATGGTGCATCTGGAAGCCAGTGGTCCCAAGCCACTGAGAGACCTGGCATGAGGGACGCAGGAGAGGGTGCTCCAAGCCCCCATGCTCGGCCAGAGCCCTGCAAGCCAGCAGCCCAGAGCAAATGTGGACATGTGTCTGCCAAATGGCTAGGGGTTTGCTGGGAGGGAGACGGCTGTGGAAAAGCCCCACATAAAACCCTGACCCGCTAAGTGGGAAAAGAGAGGGACAGAGGCGGAGAGGCACTCAGGGCCATGATGTCCGCTGCAGCCTGTGCTGGACAGGGGTACCTGTGGTCTTGTTCCCAAACTCGGAGTAGAAGTCCTTGTCAACAGGCTCAGGTGAGGGTGTGCGTTCCAGCGAGGACAGCACGACCATGAGGTGCTGGAGGAAGCAGTGCGTCAGGTAGCTGTCGCGCGTCAGGCATGTCACCACCTGTACTGGGGAGGAGCCTGAAGGAGAAGGGCCTGGTCATGGTCACAGGCCCCCCCGCGCCCTGCCACCCAGAGCCACCTCTAGTCCCTAGCAAGTCTCAGCCTGGACCTGAAGCCCAGAAAGCCAGAGCCAGGAGGGCCCACGTGGGAAAGCATCACAGGCCGGGGAAGGCAGCCATTTCTCAGGCAGGAAGGGCTGAGAGATTTTTCTGGAAAGGGATACAGAAGCATTAGGGAAAGAGCTTAGCTTTCTCTCTTCAGGAAGTGTGAGTCAGAAACATCCTGCCCCCGAGCCCAGGGCCCACTCTGCGTCCTAGCGCTTGCCACACGTCCCGCCTCCTGCCCCGGGCCCTGGGCACGAGTTCTGCACCCTCAGCAGTTCCTGAGTCTGCTTCCTCCTGCCCCGGGCAACTGACTCCTGAGCAGAGAGATAACTCTGCCTGTGATAACGACGCCAAGGAAGGTGGAAGCCCACTGGTGACACTGGCCTTCACCCGAAATAGGACAAAGCACAGCGGGTCACTTACCCGTCAGCCGGAAATACTGGTCAAAAAGCCCAACGTTGACTGACTGCAAGTCACTGAGTTTCAGAACAAAGCACTGGGAGATGTGGAAGGGACTGTTGTTGTAGTCAGTGTTCTTCTGATGCCAGAAATCTGTGATGGCGAGAAAGGGACCGAGTGTGGTGGTGGCCATGGCAGGCAAGCACGAGGGTCCCAGGCATGCAGCATGCCCAGCAGGGACGGATCTGCTGGCCAGGCCTGTTGAAGCCTGGCAAGGCGCCGCCACTGCCTCCGCGGCCCAGATTCCCCCCGAGGCTCCAAGGGGCAGAGGCTGCCCAGCCCCTCTTCGTCATGGCCAGTTCCCAAGCGCTGGGCCCTGGTTTGGAGCGTTCACACTGGCCTCAGGTCCCTCATGACAACCCCAGGAGGGAGGTGCTGTTGTTACCCCTCCCTCAGACAAGGACTCTCGGCCCACTGCAGCCAAGTCACTGTTGCCTGAGGCCACATGGCTGGCTCCAGACACAGCCCCAGGCTGCCCTGGGCACGTGCTCCAAGCGCCTGAGCACCAGCAGCCCTAGCGCCTACCCTGCAGCGGCTCTGAGAAGTAGCGGCGGAGGCCGTCGTGTAGCACAAAGTACACAGCCTTGGTGGAGAGCAGCACGCAGGCAGTCACCTCCAGCCCTGGGGTCTGGTAGAATACCACCGAGGACCACATGAGGTGCCTCAGTTCCTCGTTTTCAACCTGGAGAGAGATGGGCTAGGTTTGGGTCTGTAGGAGAGCAGGGTCGGGCAGGACACGCGTGTTCTGTTCTCCTAGACCACGTCTGAAGCCAGACCCCCAGCAGGGCAGCTCCCCCTAGCACTACCTCTGTCAGCCCCACCGCCCTGGGGACCGGCACGTCCCAGAAGCATGCCCATGGCTTCAGTCCGGGAGACACGGGAAGCTCATCTCATCAACGTATCTCTAAACCAGAAGCAGAAAGGAAGTGAGGGGTGGGAGGTGGGTATGGGTAGGGGGTGCCTGGTGCCGGAGGCTGCACAGGGGAGGTAGGGGCAGAGGACAACTGGCTGGGGTCAGGGCAGCTCAGGGTCTCCCTATGTCCTCAAAGCTGTGAGCAGCTAAGCTGGGGGCCACATGACATGAGAGAAGTCCGGAGACCTGAGGCTGACCTGAAGGCAAGCCTGGCCTCTCCCTCAGTACCGACAGGTGCCACAGCCAGCAAGAGCAGCCCGGGCCACTACCTCAGCAATGCTGCTATGGAAGAGCTCGATGATGGCGCTCCCACGCAGGCTGGCGATGTGCTGGAGGGACGGGCAGGCAGGCAGGTGCGAGGGGATCTGATTCTCCTCCGAGGTGGACTGGATCAGGTGCTTGCTTGGATATTGGGTGGGGACTTCAGCTTGTGCTGGGGCCTCGGCTGGGGCCGGAGCTGGACCTGCAGTCTCCACTGGGGCCTCTTCTGGGACCGAAGCCTCCACTGGGGCTGGGGCTGAGGCATCTGTCGGAGCCAGAGTCTTTGCTGGGCTTGGGGCTGAGGCTGCTGCCAGGGCTGGACCTGGGACCTCTGCTGGGGCTGGAGCTGGAGTTGGAGCCTCTGCTGGGGCCTCCTGGGGACGTTGGTCATTGCTGCATCTCCCAATACCCCCCAAAACACCAAATTAACAAGTGGACCCCAAATGGAGATTCACCTCGTATGTGCAACCTCAGATTGCGAGGGGCGTATGTGCACTACACACCACCTATGGGTCACCTGAGACTTCCCCACCCACTCTCTGGAGGAGGACAAAACGGAAGGGGGACAGTGTCCAGGCCCTTGCTCTGGAAGGATGGTGGGCAGGTGGGGGTAGAGCAGGCCACCTGGCCCCCCAGGGCTGAGCTGGCCAGACACATGTGGCAGACGCTCTTGGGACTGAAAACTCACTTGGAGAAGGAAGCAAGTGTCGAATTGCCATTCCAGAGCCCAGAGTGCCAACTGAGGTGCCCAAGGCTGGGACCAGAGTACATGTGAAGGAGAGAACCAAAAACCCAAACTGGCCCTCAGTTTGCCTCTGGGGCGTCCTCAGGTGGCCCAGGCTCTCGGCCCACCCAGCCACCAGTCCACATGGCCACGCCGGTCCCTTCCAGACACGACACGAGACCAAATAATGCTCAGAACCTGAAAGCTCACAGAGGCTGAGGGGTTCCCTGAACAAATCCCACATGGACACGCCCGTGCCAAAGGGGGGTCCTCTGGATGTCATCCTCTTAACTGGATCCAGCCCAGCTGTTGAGAGATCCCTGCAGCTCCGGCCTTGCACTTGGCCAAAAACTCCAAGAAGCCTCTGGGCTGTCCTCCTGCCCTCCAGGAAGATGGCAGGGGTGCATCTGCTGGGGGGAAGCGGGGCACCAGTTTCTGCATGCGGTCCTCACTGCAGGCAGGTTCCAGCCCGGCTTGGGGATGGCAGGGAAACAGAGACAAGGTGCCAGCACCTGAAGCCTCAGTATAGAGGAGAGGAGATGAGACGATTGCCAGGCAGGGCCACCTGTGGCACGAGCTGCTCTGCATCCCCTGGAGGCACTCGAGCCGGGCACTATGGGGCACAGACTCAGCCTGAAAGAGGCCAGGAGCCCTCTGGGAGCATCATTTGGGGGACTGGTTGAGGGAGAAGGCAGACCCCATGAGATGGTGAGGAGAGGCGAGGTGAGGACAGGGTCTCCACTGTCTACCAGCAGGGAAGAGAACATGATTTAGCCTGTGTCTCAGGGGACAGGAAGGCAGACAAATGAAGGGGTTTCTTCCCCAGGTTGGGGAAGCCCCTGCATATCTGAAGCCAGGAAGCCAGCGACAGAAGTTAGGGTCATCCATATGGGCACAAGGTCCCCATCAAGCCCCAGGTAGGGGCAAGCTGCAGGGGCCCCTCAGAGGTCCCTCTACAACCCCACCCCCAGGCAGTCCTGAGGGAAACCCGGGAGGGAGTACAGGGGGGGTTAAGGAAGAACGGGAGACAGGGCTGCTGTTCCTTCCTTCTCTGGATCTCAGTCTCCCCTAGAAGAAAGGGGCTTGGGATGAAATGACTCACCCAGATCAGACGCTCAGACCTTGCCTGGGTCCAGTGGAGCGGGGCGGCAGGGCTAGGGTGACAGCTTTCCTGGCCTCAGTGTGCTGCAGCCTATGACCCTCCCACTCCCGGGTGGGGGCAGCCCCCTCAGCCTGCCATGCATGGGTGGCAGGAGCCTGGGCCAGCCTGTTTTGTGAGAGGACAGCTTTCCTCTTCTACAGCACTGGGAGTAAGGAGCAGCCCGCGCCTAGCCTGAGGCGGTGATGCTGAGGACAGGCAGGAACTGAAGAGCGGGAGAGTGGCCCGGCAAGAGCTGGCCCAACCCCAGGCCCACTACCAACTGCTGCTGCTCAGAGATCACAACATGCCAGCCCATGCCCCTGGGTCCCTAAGAGCTGTGCTTGGTCTCACCTGGCCCTGCCCTCGGCAGGCTGGCCATCTGTGAGGGGACTCTGGGGGCTGGCCCCATTTGCAGGGGTCTTGGCGATGACCACGGTCTTCAGGTCCTGCAGTGAGGCCCGCAGCTGGTTGTAGATGCGCAGGAAGTGGAACTTCTCATGGGGCAGCACGAAGATGGCGGTGACAAAGCGGTAGCCCACGAGCAGCTCGAGCACGTGGCCATCAGCAAAGGCACCGCGAGGCTGGGTGCAGCTGCGTGTGGGGTCTAGCAGCACGGTGGAGAGGGGCACACGACTGAGCTTGAAGCTGTTGCGGTTGCGACAGTTGTGGGTACCACGGTTGGGCATGGGGTTGAAGTCGGCTTTGATGACGTTGAGGTGCTGGGGCGTAAGCAATAGCCAGTAGGGGATGGCGGCAGACTTGACAGCCTCAGACGGCGCACAGCAGGAGCGCCGCACTGCTGAGCAGAGCGTGCAGCTGGCCCACTCGATGTTGCCCGAGTAGTCCCCAGCAGCCGTCTGCACCATGCGCTTGTCGCTGTAGACCAGGTAGACGGGGAAGCAGCCCTGGCTGCGCTCCTGGCAGCCGCCGGCCACCTTGTAGAAGGTGAGCAGTTGGCGCAGGAACTCCTGCAGGCTGGTGTGGCTGCCGTAGAGGATGGGGCTGCACAGCATGGCCATGTGCTGCGGCGCGAAGCATGAGCGCAGGTCCACGTGGAACTCGTGCAGGTTGGCGGCGTCCGAGATGATGAAGAGCGTGTTCTCGCTGTGCCGCACCTTGAGCACCAGGCACAGCTCTGGCATGAGGAAGCCGAACTCGGTGAGGTCGCCGTGCGGGAAGCAGAAGACAAAGCGCAGGGACGAGAGGATGTGCTGGCTGCTGCCCCGCGACTCCTGGTGCGGGATCTCGAAGACGGCAATGCCGAAGTCGGTGAGCACAAGGCAGGCGGCAAACTGGCGGATGCTGCCCTGCACGTGGATCAGGAAGCACCACAGCACCTTGAGGATGCGGATATGCTCCAGCAGGAAGTCCTCGTCTGCGCCCAGGGCCCACTCTAGAGCCAGGCGCTCCTCCTCGGCCTCCTCCTCTTCCTCCTCCTCCTCCTCTTCCTCCCCATGGCCTCCTTCTTCCACTTCCTCCACGTCCGGAGGCCCCATCTCAAAGTAGCGGTTCTCAGCAACATCCTCTTCCTCGTCTGCGTCATCATCCTCCTCGCCCTGTTCACCCTGGCCCTCCTCCCGCTGGTTGGCAGCCTCAATCCAGGCGGGCAGCTGCCGCTCAATGGCCTGCCGGATCAGCATGCTCAGGCGCTGGATGAAGTCCTGGTTGGTGGCCGTGTAGCCGATGCAGGTAAAAGGCAGGAAGATGATCTGGCCAGACCCGGGTACCACCTGGACCTCTGGCTCTGCATGCTCTGGGCTGTGTGGGAGAGGCCAGCTCAGTGACGGGCTGAGTGGGAACATCCCTGTCTCCCACATCCAAAGCCTGCTGCTGTACCGTGGCGTAGGGGAACCAACCACCACCCAAAGCCTGCTGCTGTACCGTGGCCTTTGGGTCTCCAAAGCCTTCTACACGACCAAGCCTACTCTGGGACAAGGGCCCTGGTAGGGAGCCAAGGTGTTGACTGCTGGAAGGCTGGGGTCCCATACTTCCAGGAGCTTGGGCCACAGACACTCAGTGCAGCTCTGCCCTGGGCTTGGGAACCTCTTCCTGTGACCCTGAGAAGGGTGACAGGAGAGTGCTGTGGAGTGCTGGGGATAGATGAGGACTCTGCAAACTGTCCCAATGTCATACTGCCCAAACCATACTGGTTCCCATGACAGAAGCGCTCCCACAAAGACTTCTCAGCCATTTGGACACTGCAATGAGCCCCTGAGTAGTATTCCGGGGCAGGAACCCACTTGCTGATCAAGGTTCCTTCAGGCATACCCAGTGGCCTTCAGGGCAGGGAAGTGGGCTGGGGTGGGTCTTAGGACCTTGGCATTTAAATTCTAGCTCTTCTTGGCTACTGCAGCCCTTGCATGTAGGATGAGAGTTGGGAAACTTCTGCAAAGGCTCAGAGAGGGTATTTCAGGATTTGTGGGCCGCCCTTACGCACACGATCTTTTCTAAATAGCCCTTTAAGAATGTAACTGTTGGCCAGGCAAGGCAACTCACACCTGTAATCCTAGCACTCTGGGAGGCCAAGACAGGATTGCTTGAGCTCAGGAGTTTGAGACCAGCCTGAGAAACAGTGAGACCCTGTCTCTATTAAAAATAGAAAAATTAGTGGGGCATCATGGCCCATGCCTGTAGTCCCAGCTACTTTGGAGACTGAGGCAGAAGGATCGCTTGAGCCTAGGAGTTTGAGGCTGCAGTGAGCTATGATGACACCACTGTACTCTACCTGGGGTGACAGAGAGAGACTCTGAAAGAAAAGAGAAAAGAAAAGAGAAGAGAAGAGAACAGAAGAGAAGAAAAGAGAAAAGAAAACATAACTGTTAAAGAAAAGAAACGAAACGAGAACATTACTGTCATTCTGAGCTCACAGGCTGTGCAAAACAGGTTGTGGACCCAACAGGCCTTGATCTGCCAATCCCTAGTGTAAGATAACACACGTCAAGGGGAGTTTAGGGAATAGAATTTAGAAGTAGACTAGAGAGTCCATCTCATCTGTGTTTATTTAAAGTAAAAAATAGTACTGCAGGACTTCTGTGAACATTGTTAACAAAACCAACTGGTCACCACAAGCCCACAGCGGAGTACGTGCGGGAGGCCGTGCAGCCAGGCCCAGAATGCCTCCCAACCTCTTCCTTACCTTGCGCCGCCAACAGCTCCTGGCACATCCCTTAACTCATCAGAAGCCACCTGATGGAGAAGGAAACACAGTTAGCCCCCACCTGCTGCAGCCTGCCTAGCACTTACTAGGTACCAGACCCGGAGCCAGGTGCCCCGCCTTCCCTTATGCCCTAAGGAGGCACCTCACCCTCCCACGCTGCACGTTATCCTGCCAGGACGCAGCAGGGCTGGGTTTCCCACTTGTCTGCTTGACTACAGCCCACACTCCCTACCCAGCACCAGAGCCTCTCACCACTCTCCAGGGATGTGGTGTTCAACGGTCCAGGTGGACAGTCTACCGATTTGGTCCAGCTATAGCTGACCAGCAGGGGACACATTGATTAGGGCAGTGCAGCCCTGATACGGCCCAACAGTCTCCGTGCACTGGGGAAGACCTAGGGCTTGGGAACCCATGGCTGTGTGACCCAAGGGAGGGTGAAAGGAGAGTGCTATGGAGTACTTGGGATAGACGAGGGCTCTGCAAACCGCCCCAGTGTCACATGGCCATGACCCTGTGCTGCTGCAGAGCTGGGGCTGGAGAAAAGCCCAGGCACTTAAACACACTCCCAAGCACACAGCAAGCAGGCTGTTCTTGCCTTCTGCTTTCTCCTCCCACAGCACAGGAAGGGGCTCTAGGACCCTCATCAGCAGCCACAGAGGAGGTACTGGAGTCACACTGTATCCCAGACCACCAGGGTGGCATTTGGCAGAATGGCCTCAGGGGGGCCACGCAGTAGAGGAGAAACTTCCTGATGGGGAACCCCACACACAAGGGCCTTCAGAATGGCCTTCCCCAGGGGAATCTGCTCAGGGGACTCAAGGTCATCTGCCCTCTGCCTACCCCCCAGGGCCCAGTGAGAGAACTGCCTGTTCCCATCAACAGAGAGAGAGAGAAGAGAAGAGAGAGAGGAGGTGGCAGGGGCGAGGGAGGGAAGGAGAGAGGGCTGAGCACAAACCCTTAACCGCTGGATTTGTCAAGAAGACTCAACTAGGGACGTGTCCAAGAGAAAGACCTCGTTGGCAAAGAGTACACCAAACCCTGGAAGCATCTGCTGTAGCTCCAGCCAGGCCACTTCCTACTGCAGACAACTACAGGCAGGAGAGTTGGTCTGGAATGGTTAATGGTTCCCAGAAGCAAGATGAGGGCATTACCTGTCCTGTAGGGATGGACTCCAAGGAATCAGAGCATCCCCGGGCAATGGGCCGGTCCTCGGGAGTCAGACTGTCGGTGGACGAGAGGCTACTGGCCAGGGCCTCCTCCTGCACGAACATGATTCCTGGAGAGACCAGGGTGGGCAGGTGGGGTAGGGAGAGCAGCTGTTCAACAACCAGGGCTGGGCCCCTAGCGCTACTGGTGTAGCTAGACCCCCAAACCCAGCCACAGGGTACGGAAAGAAATGTTAAAACAGAAATCTCAAAAAAACCTCGAGAAAGAGCAAACAACTGCCTATCTAATCTCAGTGTAGGGAGAGGCTTTCTGAGCACAAATGTAACAGAAGGAAGACTACCTAAAAGTTAAACTTCTATAGACAAATTTCTTAATAACTAAGATAAGTTAAAATCAAATGAAATGAGAAAAGGATGCGTGCAATATTTGACAGACGTATCTTCGGTCTATAAAAAGCTCTCACAGAGGCTGGGCACGGTGGCTCATGCCTGTAATCCTAGCACTCTGGGAGGCCGAGGCGGGAGGATTGCTCAAGGTCAGGAGTTCGAAACCAGCCTGAGCAAGAGCGAGACCCCGTCTCTACTATAAATAGAAAGAAATTAATTGGCCAACTAAAAATATATAGAAA
>CAUYRT010068870.1:0-30102 GCA_963574885.1 Lepilemur ruficaudatus
AAAAAAAAAAAAATTATCACTCTCCTGCTTAAAATCCTTCAGGTCTTGATAAAATCTAAACTACAGTTGGCATACAAGAGCCCTAACAATCTGTCCTCACTGTCTTCTGAGGCTTTTCTTCCATTTATCCCCTGCATCCTACTTTCAGCCACACTAAACTCATTGTTCCCGGGATCAGCCAAGCCCTTCTGCAGTCTGCCTTTGCTCAAGGTGTTTTGTCTTTGTCTGGCCTAACTCCCAGTCATGCTTAGTCAACAGATGAAATGTCACCTTAATAAAACTCTCTCCTAGTTTCCTGTTTCCTCTTAAGGCATACATTTGATGTGTCCTATGATCCCTGCCATATAGTCTTACCTCTGTAACAACAGCACTACCATCTTGGACTGCATCTGCTTGTTTGCTCCAGGAAGGCAGGGGCTCTTATGCCTTATCCAAAGTGCCTGACACAGTGTACCCATTCATCTGGTGGATGGATAAGGGGAGGGACTGTCTTGATTCTTTTGTGTAGCCTTAGTAACTTATACCTTTCCTAACATATGGTAGGAGCTCCAAAATGTCTGTTTCAAAGAATTTATATCTAAAAAAGAAGACCTCTATAAAAATAATTGCAAGGTAAAAGTTAACAGAATGGAGGTTGATAAAATGACTTTGTAAATAGGAATTAATTTGCTAATTCATAATGGTAGATTAAAGATAGGTATATTTTTGAAATGTGGTTAAAATTTTTCAGCTAACAAATGGTGATTTCTCCTGAGCTCTGCCTACTTAGCTGATTGAAAAACAGGTATTCATGATTGCAGCTGATCCCCAAGCCTTCACTGTTCTTAACAGGCTACATGCAAAAACACCTTGAAATTTTATAGCTAAAGTCAACAGCTATCATTTTACATAAGATTAAGGCAGTATAGAAAACTGATTTGGATATATACTTTTGGCAACAAAAAACATTCCCTCTAAATTGGCTGCTGGCAAAATACCAGTTTCTTGTTTCTAGTGTCCTCTTAGATCTCCAAAGAATTAGAAATATGTCTCCTGACTGAATTTGCAAGTACCTACATTTCATAAAAATTACAAGTGATTTTTTACTAACCAGAATTTGAATATATTCTTCACCCTATAGGTTTTAAAGCATTCAGTTTTAAAGTCTTTGCCAGCATAAGCATGTTAATAATGGAAAAGAACCTTTCAAATATATTTTTATAGAACAATTCTTTAATTTTTGCCTACTGAATTTTAGGTTTCACTTAACTAATACTATTTACCTATTAGAAATGACTAATAAAGATGGTGCATATGGAAGGAATTAATATTAGATTGTTACTTTTAGACTGTAATAATTTTTATGAATGTGTTATAAGTATGTCCAATTGTCTGAACTGGTAAATCATACTAGATTGATAGAGTCCAGATTTAAATTATCTGTACAAACAAAAGAAACTGGGTTATGTGCCCATTAAAATGATTTAACCAGCTTTTCCTGTTTTGTTATAATCCTTATAGCTATTTGACAGTTAGATGGCTAACAGCCCCTCTTTTTACCTGTGCTATAGATTATAATTAAAAAAAAAAAGATCCTGAGTCACTCTTCGCTTAGGAAACAAAATGCTCAGAAGTTCTACCCTCCTTTTTTTCCAGGTTGGAAAAAGGAAATCCTATCACTTGTCTTTTTGTTCCAAGGCTTAAACAAATGTGTTGTTTTTTTAGATAAATTCAGGTTGTCAAGTCATGTAAAATGCAGATACTATTAACAAAAAGGTATGCTAAAGCTTCTTGTTACGGAATAGTAACAGGGAAGTTGCATAAGAACAGAACCTAAACCAGGTAAGGTGATTATATGGATAGCTTTCAGATCTTTTCCACTCTCCTACAATATGTGACAGATGACCACAATCACATTTATTTCTCACTGCTGAAATAACATTACTTTGGGTCAAGAGGATATGAAAAGAAGAGCTGAGATAGAGCAATTCAGGTGCAAATTCCTCCAAGTCACTGCATTAAAATGGTGGTCTCTGACCTGAAGTTCCTTTGGATTTCACAACACGATATTTCTGTCCCTTGAGTTCATTTTTTAAATGGCATTTGGTGGTTGACTTTAGTGATTTTGAAAATGATGAGAGCAAAAATACTTACATTATATGGCAGGGCTCATTTCTATCCTTCAAACAGTGTCCATTTTCCCACTTCTTTTTGGTAGGAAATGAAGTTTTTATATATTTTGATCCAGCATGTGTACTTTTGACGCCACACCAAGGCGCATCTGGAGTTAGGCAAAAGAAAGAAAAGTGTCTTTTAAGGCAGCGGTCCCCAACCTTTTTGGTACCAGGAACCAGTTTTATGGAAGACAACTTTTCCACTAACTGTGTGTTAGGGATAGAAAAACAAATGAGAGATAATGGAAATCAGAAAAACAGAAAGGAGAAAGCACTTAATAGAAAAACAATATGGAGGAAATGGTTGCAGAAAAATAAAGAGGGAAGAGTTATTTCAGTCTTAAAGAATGGGGTAATTAGGCTATGGAACACTGACCCCCAGTCAGAGAATGGGAAAAACACCATAAACAGGTTACAGCACTTTCCCCACCATACATATATTAGAAAGAATGACTGAAACATAACCTTTAAGTCATATTTCATACCCAGAAAGAATTCAGTGCCCAAAACAATGACGTATAGTCATGAATAGTTATAACTAACCTTTACTAAACCTAACATATAAAAGGAAAAACACAGAAGTAGACAGTGTCTTCTCCACTCCTGGAGACAGACCCATTTCCCCTTAGGAAATGCACTTTCACTTTGCACCCTTAAACTTTATCGCAATAAATTCTTCATGCATACTTGCTAAGCGGTTGTCATCTCTCTCCGTCACACCGGCTAAGGCTTGTGATTCCTCCAAGCCAGGAGCCCAAGAACTGGAGAAATACTTCAAAGCCCAGCTGTGGACTGAACTGTGACATGGGGGTGGGAATGTGGGGTGTTGTGGGAGGGGGTGTGGGGTGCCGAGCTCAGGCAGGGATGTGCTGCCTGTTTCCTAACAGGCCACGGACTGGGGGTTGGGGATGCAGTGACTTAGGGGTTTACCTTTGAAAATTGATTTTTATGAACATTATCAAACTAATATATAACCTCTAATATCTAACCTCTAACTTAGAGGGAGCGATGATTCAGCTCCCCAAATGGCAAATTCTGTGCAACAGAAAACTTAAGAAAAGCACAAAATAAAATCTTGAACTGCATCTTAAATGCCTTTATCCCTTTTTTTCTGCTAACATTATTGTTGGTGTATAGCATGCTTTAAAAAAAAAAGACCTAAACCTAAAAGAAAGAAAATGGTAACATGAAAACATTTAAGTTAAACAAATGTCTATATAGCCTCTACTGAATGTGAAGCAGTGTTTTTGAATACTTATTGTTTTTTAAATAAAGAATTTTAGCTTATGCATTTTATAAGCATTGCACTTTTAATAAAATCATTTCATTTTCATGACAGCTCAAGGAAATAAACCTTTCTCCAGAATGGCTGTCTTGACTTTCCTAAAGTCCATTTTGTATAAGGAGAACCTTGAGTTACAGGGGGTTTAGGTAAAAGTTTTTGCTTTTAACCTTGTTTTATTTACTTATTTTTTACTTAGAGAAGGGGTCTTGCTATGTTGCTGGATTTGAACTCCTGAGCTCAATCGATTGATCTTCCAGCCTCAGCTTCCCCAGTAGCGGGACTACAGGCATGTGCCACCATGCCTGGCTCTTTGTTTTAAGAGGCAACAGGTTCTAAAATTCTTATACTAAACCAGTTTAAGTTTTTGCAATTTAAAAAGTGCTATGCAATTAAGCCATTATAAAGATATTGCTTAAAAAAAAAAAATTCTGAATAGACTTTGAAACCCTGAGGTTTCTCAGAACCCTGAGTTCTTAGTGAAGACTCCTTAATTAAATATTCATAACCACAACTTCCTTAGTTATCACATATTCTGACATCCCCTTTTTTAAGTGCTTAGACTTAGCCAAACTTACACAACTGAAAAAAGAATCATCTCCATATTTTTGCATCAATTGATAACAACCTCCAAGTTATCTTCTGAAAAGTAGTATGCTGGCTGAGGTTGAGCATGCTGTTTTATAGAAAATAGTTCACTTCAGTAAACTTGATGTCAAATTTCTCTCTCTAGTTTTTTTTTGTTATGGTTTAATAGGACATGTAAAATTCTGAAAGCAAACTTACCTGTCTCAATCATTAATTTTTCACTAGGTATTGATTTCAAAACTTCCAAATTATCCTCAGTTTTCAGGGAGCTTAAAAAAAGTATATATATTTATTTTAAAAGGTAACATTTAATGAATAACTTTTTTCCATATCACAAATTTATCTACATTACAAAATCAACCCCAAACCCCATAACAAATTTTGTTTCCATTATACTTTAGAAAGTATTAATATTTGTACACTCCCATCCTTCATAGAATCCAGAGTAAGATCTGTTTTAACCAGATCTGCCTTTAGGGGCTATAATTTTTTATGCTTACCAGTTGGCTCTCAATAGCTTTATGTATTATTCTAAGTAAAATTTAACTTTTTTAAAGAATTCATTTGCTTCTCTGAATAATTTGTGTAACTTAAGAGGTGCTCATAAGGCTGTTAATTTTCATTTTCTTAACTTTCCATTTTCAGCCCCCGAGACAGACTGGATTACTGCTCCTCATTCTTCACTCTCCTTCAACAGAATCATCTATCTGTGTGCCCTTGCCATGGTTTCTTATCAGGAAGGATGAACTCTACTAGATTGAATCTGGTCTTGGCCTCAAGACCTGGTCTGGCCAATGGGATAACATGGCCATAGGCTTGAAAGGTACTTTAGTGGTCTGGATGGCACCCTGGTGATCTTAGAGTAGCAAACAGGGGGTAGTTAAATGGCCTGCGTTTAAATGCTATGTGCTCACAGAGAAAGACAAAGCAGAAAACCAATTCACCTAAGAAAGTTGGAAGAACTAGGTACAGTACCTAGAAAGCTGGTGGGATCAGGCACAAGACTGAAAAGGGGATTGTCTGAAAATCTTGTAAAGAGAAGGCAGGGTTCCCAAGTTATGTACCCATGACTTGGTACAGAGAGAGAAGCATAGAGTCTCCAGAGAACACCAAATTAGAGAGACTGGGCTGGGGAATAAGCACAGAGGAGCAATGGGGGACGGCGTGGGACTGAAGCTGGAGACTGGAACAGCCCACTGAACAGTGAGACCCTCTAACCCACCCTGCTCCAGAACACTGTCAGGTACTTTTACAAATTCCCCACTCCACTTTTCCAGCAGGGATCACAGGATCCCTTTCGGGAGCAACTGAACCAATCCAGAAAAAGATCTCTACAAAATGACATTTGGGAATCCCTAGTGAAAATGTCACTTAGCCATCTGAGCCTGCCAGTTGCTGGACTGCCTCCCACAGCTTCCAAAAGGCTTTTAAAAAAATAGACAGTGAAGGACTGCCTGACATTTGAAGAAAGTCTCCATCATGACAGAGACCAAAATAAAGAGGAAAAAAGACTGAGGAAATATAAGCAGTAAGGCAAGCAGAAAATAACTCTAAACTATAATTCATATCTTTAGAGATATGAGAAGACACTGCATCTGTCAAAGAAGATTATGGTATACAGAAGACAGCTTTCAGAGATTGGGAAAAAAAGCTGAAGTCAGTTTCATTTAAAACATTGAAAAATACAGCACTTTTCTGGAAGGAGTAAAAAAATAGAGATAGGAAAAGCAGAATGAAAACATAAGAATACCAGAGTAATCAGTGTGGGATGTCCAAAGACAGAACAGAAAACCAAACCAAAAGAAAAAAAATCAAGAAAATTCCCAAGGACTGACAAAGATGAGCTTCCAGGTGGAAAGGGCCAGTAAGAGAGCAGCAGAATGAATGACAAAAAACCCATCAAAACACATCTTTGTGAAGTTTTACAAAACCAGAGATAACTAAAACCTTCCACAGAAAAAAACTAGTTCAGAGGGAAAGGATTAGGAATCAGAATAGCAATCAACATTTCATCAACCCTGAAACCTATTAAAAGGACAGTGTAAATTCTTAGTGAAAATGATTTCTTTTTTACTATTGTTTTCTGTAGAGATGGGGGTCTTGCTATGTTGCCCAGGCTGGAGTGCAGTTGTTATTGCCAGGTGTGATCATAGCACACTGTATCCTTGAACTCCTGGGCTCAATTGATCCTCCATTATCAGCCTCCTGAGTGACTAAATTACATGCATGACCAGAAAATGATCTCTAATCTAGAATTTTATGTTGAGAAAAACTATCAACCAAAAGTGGGTCTCCCTTGCCCACTTTTATTAACTATGCAGGCAAACTTTTAAGAGGAAGAGTAGAATGAATTCATTTTCAAAGATGCAAAATTTCAAAAAATTTACTTCCCATGAAAACTTTCTCAGTAGGATATTAGAGAATGTGTTCCACCAAAACAAACAAAAAATAGGATCTAAAAATACAAATTCTATCACAGAAGAAACACTAGTCCAACTGAAACAGAAAGATGGAAGGATCTAGAACTAAAACAGATTATGTAGATAGGTTTGCGCATGTGGAAACAGATACAGGCATTTAAATCGTAGAGCTGTGGAAAGTGAGATAGGGCTTCAAGTTTTGAAGAAGGCCAAGTAAATAAAAATATGAAGTCAATTACTCCAGGAAAACAAAAAGTGATACAAGAATTGCAAGCATGGTATATCACACAGCTCAGGAGTCAGTATTTATAGAGACATAATGAAAATATATATGCATATAACCAAAAATTCTGACACAGTTACATTGAGGGGAATATGGAAGGATAATGGAGGTGGGAGATGATGAGAACAGACAAGGGGATGAATCAAGAGATAATAGTATATGCATATTATTTAGAAATACACTACAAATAGCAAAGTGATTGCCTCTGGAAAAGTTGACTTAGGGTAGGGGCTTGCTGGGGGTACTCTGATATTTGTTTATAAATCTTCTGGTGCTACTTGAATTTTCAATCCCTATGCATGTATTCTTTCTCACATTAATTTGTAAATTAATTAAATCATTAATTTAAATATGAAAGAAGCATCTAGGACATTTAAACTCTGAAGATTAAGCAAGTAAGTAATTCCATGATTCTGTTTCCCTAAGATTTTAGTCAAAAACAATGTAATCAGAAAACTAATAATCTTAAGGGATTGAAACACTAAAGAGGGAAAGTAAGTCTTATACTATTTTGCAATTTATTTAATGAGCTACACTGACATCCTGTGAAAAGACACTGGTGGAAATTGTTATGTATTTGACAGAACAAGCCCAGGACGCAGCTATGCTAGCTGACTGTACGGAGAGTATTAGGTTTAGTGTGATACTACAGCAGAAAGGTCACTGAGTGAGGAGCCAGAGGACACAGGTTCTCAGACTTGGAGAAACTCTATACCTGTTTCTTAACTTCTTTGAGCTTTGGTTTCTTGGTTTATTGTTATAAAATAAAATAAACTCTCCCACGGTCAGACATGACATGTGTGTATGTATATATAATGCTTTGAACACGTGTTTTAAAGGGATCAAATGACCTGAAAATGAATTGGACTGCTGGAGAAAGCTAGCTGCTGATCTCAACACAAAATTGTTTCTGTTATTAGAACACAGGGTAATAGTCATACTTTCAAAGTTTAACTTGTAATAGTAATGTACTGTTTAATTTCTTAGGTAAATAATTACTGTAATTCCCAGGCAAAGATCAGTGCAAAACACATAAAAACTTTAATAAAAATAAAATTTTGTCAGCAATTCACTGCAAAACAATTTAAGAAATCTGCTTAAATAAAAGTTAAAAATAAAAACAACCAAGAACGTACCAACCATTAAACCCTATATAAAGATCCAAGTCGATCAAAGCAGCTGCTGCTTCCTTGGTACCATCAAATGAATGCACCTAGGGACATACAGGTATAATTTTATTATTATAATAATTACTCTTTAAAATCTACATAACATGAATAAGCCTTTCTAAGCAGAAATATACATGCATGTAAGAGTTTCTGGACCACAGAGTTTCAAATGTGGCCTTTACAAATTTTATTTTCAAATCAGATTTTACTTGTTTATAATCTGTCATCTCCAATGATATGAGGCATGGAGTTAGCTGCCTATAATTTCCCCCTTTACATTTTGATGTCTCTGCACCAATACTGCAGGACCTCCAGGAAGGGGGATAGGAGTAGAGAGCCGTATTCTTAGACAAAAGCATAAGGAAAGGTTAGAAATGTTATAACACCATTTAAAATATATTTTCAAATATCCTTGAATTTTTCTGTTAAAGGATACCCTTTTCTAGAAGAGAAATGACTTTTAAGAGGCAAGTTTTAAGCAGCTGTATAAAGAGGTGAGAATGTTGCTCAAAAGTGTAAAGTGTTACATAATAATATCAACTCAGCAGGCAAAAAGGATTGAGATGATGTTTTTCTCCTTCACAGACACAGGGGTTAAGGCAGAGCTTATACTTGGGATGTATTTATGTAATCAAAAACAACAAATAATAATATTCCTTTGAAAAGTAAGGTCACCTAGCAAGTGATGTCACATTACTATTGAGTCCAGAGAGTCTGGACACACTACAGATAACATATTTCTCAACAATACAGCAATGTGCATTACACAGCTGCCTGTACAGGGCATTTCCCTCGGCATTTCCAGGTGACTAGAAAAGGCAGCCTCCATTAATATCAACATAATTTTAAATGTGACTCCTCATAAACCATTCCAGAAAATTAGTTATTAATTCTTTGTTTGGCGATTTCTTTTTGGAAAAAAATTTAGAAATTAAGTTGGATTTGTTGTTGCTCTTGTTAATTTTTTAAAACTATTACAGAATCACCCAAGTAAATTCTTACTTAGAAATCATGCAAAGGGCCGAGAGATAAGAGTTTGAAGGTTATGATAAATGCCACCAGTAATCCCAAGGGCATTAATTAAAATTTGTCTGAATTCCCAAGTACAATTGCTAAAGGATAAATTACAGAGTCAGCAAACTACAGAAAAAATGTGCACAGTAATATTAACATCACAGCACTGCCAAATGCATATATATCACTAGTATGCATGAAACATGAGGCAGAGGCTAAAACCTTTTGGACTTAGGACCATTTTGGATTTTCCAGTTAGGGATGATAAACCTGTATTAAAAACAACTATTTTATACTTACCACTCCCCCTACACACCGATCTCTATTTCTTTTCATTATGTCTGTGAATTAAAATTAGAAAACTTTTAGCAAATAGCTTGACTTCTAAAAAAATTCTTAAATTCTAAGTGAGATTTTAGTTTTAACTCACCCAAAAATTCAGCATGTGAGTTTCGACAATGAAGAAACATTGGTAATTTCGTTTGTTCTGACAATTCAAACTGCTTTTCAAAGTATCTGCATAATGCAAAAAAAATTTCCTTGTTAAAAATTTTATTTTAAGCATGAGAAAGATAATTACATCAAATGATTTTTGTAATTAAAGCAATTTTATTTTCTAGAAGTTACAGAATGGAAAGAGTGAATTCACACATTTAAAACACTTCAGGCTTAGCAGAGGGTTTTTATTAGCATGCAGCTTGTGGAAAGGGATATTTCATTTTCTGGGCTTACAAAATTATTTTGAGGAAAACAAGCTGCTGGCTCCTTGCTGCTCAAGCTTGCTGAGCACCATCAGTGGGAAGCGACTCACTTATGTGAGAAGCCAGGCAGAGCTTCATACTGAGTGTTCTTCTATTCCATTTTGCAACCAGATTTTTTTATGTGCTGTTATTTAAAAAAAAAAAAATTACTGCCACTGAGCCAAAAGAACAAGGATTCCCTTAAAAATGAAATCTAAGTATTTGCTAAATAGCACAAAACTGAATTACACTATTTTTCAAAAAATGAAAATTGCATGATAAAGTGATAGCCCTGACTATTGTAGAGTACCATATAAAAAGGTTTTCCCAAGTGCCACATACCATTATCTCACTTGATCTTCAAAATAACCCTAGGATAGCTGGGCATGGTGGCATGGTGCCTGTAGTCCCAGCAACTTGGGAGGCTGAGGTGGGAGGACTGGATAGCTTAAACCCAGAATTTTGAAACCAGCCTGGGCAACACAGACCCCATCTCAAAAATAAAAAATACTATACAGTATAATACAATACAATAAAAACAACCCTAGGACAAGAGAGGTGTAGTACTTCGTTCAATATCACAACACATGATGTGACAAACTTGGAATCAGAACTTTAGTGCTCTAATTCCAAGTCCCAGCCCAAATGACCTAAAGCAGTTACATTTTTAAGACGCTTCTTCCTGTTCCCAGACAATATCTAGAGGAAATAATAGGTGGGGTGTTATATTTGTTTTTTCATTTCAACACAATGTTCCCCTGGCTCTCATTAATGGTCACATAGGTTTAACTGAAACCAGGACTGCAGTTGGCTTATTTTCTTAAATGGATTTATGTCTTCTATGTCTTTTAATTTTGGAGAACGATTTCTCTATGTTTAATTAAACCTCTTTTGCTATATTTTCCTGTATCTTGTTTCCTGATGTGCAGGACTATTTTCCTGGAGTACCCCTTTACACTCTTGAAAACGCCAAATTTTAAAATTAGAAATATACTTCTTAAAAGAAATAGTCTTCCTACAATTGGTGGTCTGTCTTTATTACCCAATGTTTGAGTTTTTAGTCACCTTTCCAGATTCTGCTGGGTCAGAATAAGGAAAAATATTTTGTTTTAGTTAACAAAATGCTGAAATTTTGCAGTGTAGGAAATATCTATAAAAACTTGGAGACAAAAAGATTTTAAGAATTATTACTAGTCACTATTTCCATAAGCTCTAAAGTAATCCAAATGTCAGCAACTATTTAAATGTGCTCTAGCCATTACATAAACTTTCCTATATATTTGGCTTCTGGCTACACACAGCAGGCAGTACTCTCCACTTTGTGTTCACTGCTTCATACAGTGCTGATAATTTTTTCCACATACAATTCCATGGACCAAGCCACATGACCAAGCTATAAATTTACAGAATCTAATGGTCAGTTTGGAAATTAGCTTCCTATCCCAGGGTAGGCAAAAGTATAATTTATGAAAATAACAGAAGCCTACACAATGTGCCCACAGAATTTTACATAATTTGAGGGGGAAAAAAGGTCCCTAAGTTCAAGCTAGCTAGGTATCAAAAGGAAGCCATGAGGCAAAATGATACGAATTGATAATGATACAAATTGAGACTAACTGGTACTTAACATCAAATGACTACTACCATCCTTAAAGAAGAAAAAGCTACCATGGTAACTAGAAATAACAACAAAAGTGATAGGGCAGGAAATGGCATCTATGAAGAGACTTCTCTGCCTGTTTCACTTATAATTTTTTTTAGGTTTATTAATGAAAATCATTATTTACTTGAGTTAGATTTGCTCATCTTAGTGAAGGTGTCATTTGCTTCTGATTGTATTACTGCTTTTTACAGTTTAGCATTAACACTACCTAAGGAGAAGAGCTTGAAAAATTCAACTTCAGAGTAGCAGTTATTAATTAGGATTAAAGCGAATCCAAAAAGCCCAGAGAGTTATACTAGTATACCTTAACACAAGGTTCCCTCCTCTGTAAGCTGGATGATGGCAGGGGTGGCCTCAAACTCTCATCTTTAGGGGCCCCCAAATCCTCAAAGGATTATTTTGGAAGTTTGTCTTTTTTACTTTTCTTCTTAAAGACATGTACAGTATTAACATTTTAAAAACAATGCCCCAAGCAAATTCCTCCTACCCAAGAGGACAGAGCTCTAAATTACAGCAAGGAAAGGAGAGTAGCATAGGGCAGAGAATTGAAAATACAGGGTATGGTTTAAAGGATAAACTTCCCATAACTAAATCAGTCCTTTCCTTGTTTTAATTCTTTGCTTTGCTCTCTTGTTCTTTAAAAAATACTTTTCAAAAATCCAAGACAAAAACTATAGCTGATATTTTCCCTTAGGATGGTAATATTTCTGGAAAGAATAATCTAACAATGGCTATGATTTTATGAGTACTTACTCTGTGCTATGATGGGCTTTATAAACCATATGTTAAGGAAGATAGGCATCAAATCCCCATTTTAGAGATGAGAAAATTGAGATGTACAAAGGGATAGACAGCTACCAATGGCAGTTATAGGTCACACCCAAAGACCTGCCGATGCCAATAACCCTACTTTTAACACTATGTTACATACTGCCTTCACTTACCATAATTTTTCAGATACTATATCTATTGTAGTAATTTTTCTGTCATGTCTCCTAATCCATTGTACTATTTTCTATTTTTTTTTATTTATACATTTTTTTTTCCTGACTACATTTTTACTTAAAACCAAAAACAACAAATCATACACTGGTTAATTGCTTCAGATGGTATATTGCGAAGACCAAAATCTGAATTTTCCCAAGAATAAGCCCAATAGTGAAAGCTGAATTATAGGCTTTTTTCGTCCGTGCTGCTCTGTAGAAATCAGAAAGAATCCTCCCTCCTTGTTAAACATTCAACAAACATTTACTAAGTACTTGCCATATGCCGAGAGTGCTGTGCTAAGTGCTATGGGAACTACGACATGAGTAAGACTTGGTGTGTGCCTTTGAAGAACTCAAAGACACTAGTCTGTGTGGGAGGGGAAGGATAACTTAAACATATTTTCAGGATGACGTGATAAGCACTGAAACAAGTACAGAGTGCTGTGTACACACAGAATAGGGGTTGCCCGCTGTTAGTACACACTCATGGAAAGGGAGGGAATGAGGGATGGAGGATGTATTTGTTTCTTTAACAACAACCCAAATAGGATTATTACTGGTGTGTCTTTTTCTTACCCACTAGGTCATTCAATGTTTTATCATTAAAAATGAAAAAGTCTCAAGTAGAACTGCATATCTTATCAAAACTTTCAACCTACTTTAGTTTGTTCCTAGCTTATCCTCTCTGGAAGAGGCCCACATCACATGCTGTTACCTTAGAGAACCCATCCCTGATTCCTCTAGAAAGTTAGTCTTTCCCTGGCTGTCTACACATCTTTGTGACAGCACTTCCAACATATTTTAATTATTTATGCCCTCCCTTATCTACAAAAGGATAAGACTGAAGTCTTATTCTTCTTTGCATGATACTGAGACACTTAGTAATCACTTACCGAATGAACTGAGTTTGAACTCTCTATTACTGATTAATACTAGCACAATTGGCATGTGTGTTAAAGCATAAGCTTCCATACATATTGTTTTAAGTTCTGATCTTGCCCCGATGCTGGTGAAGTATCTCCAGAACGGTAAAGTAGAACAGATAACATCAATGTTTTCATTTAATCCCAAAATTGAGTTTGAAGTATTCAGACTGCATTTTAAAATCAGTTTTAACTCATTCTGGATGAAAAATCACAAGGACAAGAAAACTTGGGGGATTCTGTGACTACGCTTGCTTGTCATACATAGTCTCTTTGGCTTACAAGGCTCATCCTTGCCAAAAAAAGATCACTAAAGTTGAGGAATAATGATCTGTGGGGCTGAACCTAAGAAACTATTAAAGACAACTATTTTTCTATTTCAGTGTGAACTTTTAAGGTTAAGTGAGCCCACCTACATGATATTCAAGAGAGGTACAGGCCTTTAATAACCCTGCTGGTCACCACATGAATGTCCCTGAAAGACAGCAAATGATATACCACAAATGAAACAGCTCTGAAAGGGTTACATAAATGAAAGACCTGAAAGAAAGAGTATGTGTCCACAGACCATTACTCCAACCCATCCTATTCTACTTGGTTGTAGACCTTCACACTCTAGGAATTCTGGAGCTTCAAGTTTAGGGTATGACAGACTCCACTAGTAAATCTGCTCCTTACTATGGTGATATTCAACTGGGGCAGACATATCGGGATACAATTTACAAGGGAGCAGGAGATAGAGAGGGGAGGACGTATACTTTTGGCATTTATAATTTGAAAAATCTCTTCATACCATGAAGTCACTGGATTAATCATATGATCATATCACCATATGACAAAAATTATTAATTATTGAATATCATGGTAGAGCTGAATGGTATCTTAGAGAATCTGGCCCTAGTCCTCTTTTGTGTATAAGAAACAAAGGGGAACAGAGGGTTGTTTATTCTTAAAAGTCTCTAGGGACAGAAATTGCACCTTATTCATACTTTTGTATGAGTTCCCAGCAATTGCTGGCACATAGTACTCCATAAATGTTTGAGTAACTAAATCAACCTTCTTCAGAAGCTCAGTCTAATGTTTTATCATCTTGATAATAATGTTTTTGAAATTCAACAAAATGCTCATGTTTTAAATTAATATCTTAACCTACTTTTTCTTTTCAACCTAGAACACTGACCTGCCAGTATGATGATAGGAGGTCCAACTTCAGCTACAAGCAATGGGCTGTAGGAAGTCCTGGAGGCTTATGCCCTTTGGAGTTTTCTCAGATGCCACCACTCTTAACGTGGCTCCTCTTAAAGGATTTTCATAGTTCCAAACTAACCATATCCAATGCTCAGCAAAGGTAAAATACAATTTTCTAGCTTTGGTGATTAATCCCATATTCCATTTTTAATATCTCTTGCTCTTAAATATATCCCCATAACAATTTAATTCATTCCATTGGAATCATTCATGTATAAGTACATTTGTGTGGCAATCCTCCTCTCTGAGCCTCCCAAGTCCAAATAGCTGGGACTACAAGTATGTGCCACCACACTTGGCTAATTTTTCCTATTTTTTGTAGAGTCAGGGTCTCGCAATGTTGCCCAGACTGGTCTCAAACTCCTGGCCTCAAGTGATCCTCCCACCTTGGCCTCCTGAAGTGCTGGGATTATAGGCATGAGCCACTGCGCCTGGCCTGCATTTATTAAACAAACAATAAACACCAAGAAAAGGATCTCTATCATATAAAACTCATCTCTTATTTCTAACATTAAAATCAAATTGGTTAATCAATCAGGGAACTATGTACTTCCATCCCTTATGAATTACATGCAAGTATGCATGGAATGTTTCACTTAACTTTTTATATACAAAGGGGAAAAACAAAAACATCCAGATGCTTAATCCAACTACATTCTTAACTGATAAAAGTTATTTAAAAACACTTAAGATTTTATAATAATTTCTAAAGTCGACAAATTTCCTTACTTGAGCTGAGTATCTTTGGGACAAAACTGTAGTCGGTCAAAATCTTAAAAAGACAAAAAAAGAATAATTACTCATGACTTATGCAAAACAAATCAGTTATTTTCAAATAAAGTCAGTCTAAGTGGCCAGTTTGGCACTTACCAAGTCCACATTCCCCTATTGCCACAACTTTCCCCTTATTGTTTTCAGCAAGATTTAGCAACTCCATTAAGTAAACATCAGGGTTATTCTTTTCAAATTCACCACATCTTGTAGGATGACATCCAACTGTACTGAAAAACGTATCTAACACAAAATAGAGTCTTAGGGTTATTGTCAAAATATTTTCTCATGTTTATACTTAATATGCAAAATGAGAGAATATAAAATAATTTCAAATGGTTTTTAACAATAGCCATAAACTATTCAAACCACCAGAACTGTATTTTGTTAATCATGAGAATTTTTGGAATACATGAACAAAGTAGAATATGAATATGAAAACTGCCTTAAGGTATTAATAAAATAATTAATTCAACTCTTTCCAAAGCTTGGTATTTATTGAGCATTGTAGAATGGAAAGTGAAACAATTTCTTGAATGTCATCATCTAATTTTATCTTTTAAATTCACTGTTCATTCCTAGCACTCTGGGAGGCTGAGGCAGGCAGATCGTTCAAGGTCAGGAGTTCAAAACCAGCCTGAGCAAGAGTGAGATCCCGCCTCTACTAAAAAATAGAAAGAAATTAATTGGCCAACTAAAAATATATATAGAAAAAATTGGCCGGGCATGGTGGCACATGCCTGTAGTCCCAGCTACTCGGGAGGCTGAGGCAGAAGGATCGCTTGAGCCCAGGAGTTTGAGGTTGCTGTGAGCTAGGCTGACGCCACGGCACTCTAGCACCGGCAAGAGAGTGAGACTCTGTCTCAAAAAAATGAATAAATAAATAAATTCACTGTTCATGTGACTGTCTTGACTCATATATTTAATATAACAGTTAAAATGTATTCCCTTAGAAAGGTTAATAATGGGGGTACTTTAAAGAGGTGGAAAGAGGGATTTGTTTTTCTAATAAAAAAACAAAGCTCACTTATTTGGAGGCTACTTTGACATCTTTAATTGTACGGAACACAAATTAGATGTCAAAATGGTTTTTGAGTGACTTAGCAGGTACCTGCACCTGAACCTGTGGGAGACACATGGAGTCTTTCTCAGACTCTCATGCAGATTTTACAAACAAAAGGAGGCATCCCTTTTAAAGATGTAAGGACAGTAGGTACACAGAGAGGACTGGAAGAGGGCCGATAATGGAGGTGGGAGAACTTTTGAAAGCATAGCTGGTTTGGGCCGGGCGCGGTGGCTCACGCCTGTAATCCTAGCACTCTGGGAGGCCGAGGCGGGCGGATCGCTCAAGGTCTGGAGTTCGAACCAGCCTGAGCAAGAGCGAGACCTCGTCTCTACTATAAGTAGAAAGAAATTAATTGGACAACTAAAAATATATAGAAAAAATGAGCCGGGCATGGTGGTGCATGCCTGTAGTCCCAGCTACTCGGGAGGCTGAGGCAGTAGGATCACTTGAGTCCAGGAGTTTGAGGTTGCTGTGAGCTAGGCTGATGCCACGGCACTCACTCTAGCCTGGGCAGCAAAGAAAGCATAGCTGGTTTGGGGATAATAAGTAAGGATAAAATATTCTGATGTACCTCAAAAACTTCTGCAAGATGATATGTATAAACATAAAGTGAGCAATGACGGATTATATATTACTATTATATTTGCATTCCTGGGGCCCTGCATGGTGTCTGGTCCACATAATACTTAATAAAACAATCCTTCAGCTCAAGGTAAAAAATAAATAAAAAGCAACTCATATCTTAAACACATTACAATACACACATACAAATTCCATATCAGAAACACTTGAGATTAAATTATGTACCTAGAGAACTTTATTCTCATTAAGTGAAATCTTAAAATAATCTTTGTTAAGTACTAAGAGAAGCTTTTATCAAACATCCCTGATATACCAATGAGTACTTTGAATTTTGTTATCTTAATCACGTCCTACTGAAATCAGTCCATTTTCCTGTTCTTTCCACAGTCAGTGATCCATTGTATTGTACCTGAAGCAGTTCTCAGAAAGACTTCTTCAAAATTACTTAATTCATATTTTTTTTGGTAAAAGTAATATGAGGATACCATTTGTTTGTGCCAAATGTAGTGCATCTTTACTGTCTTGTAGATTTCCACCTGTAATCATAAACTGAAATAGAAAGAAATAAAATACACTGACTTTAGCAGGGTATCAACAACAGTTTCCTAAGCAGGACTTCCTGTTGCCTCTTTATTCCACAATGCGTTTTCCTCTATGACTGTCACACATCTACCTTTCCTTTAAATTTCAGCCTATGCAGATTGGTACCTGACTACCCTCTCTACACACATACCCACCACAGCTGAAATTTGTCATTCCTCCTTATTAAAATGTCTTTCCTGTTAGGCCATGTGTTCCTAGAGGACATAGATCATGTGTTATGAAAGACTGAATAGCTGAAGACTTGCAAATTTACAATGTTGTTAATCTAAATCAGTGACTAATTTAAATCAATGATTCAACAGTGTTGATTAGTTCAACAGTTCTCTAAGTATGGTCTGGGAATTCCTAGGATGTATGTGAGGTCAAAACTATTTTCATAATAATACTAAGACACTATTTTATTTTCACAATACTACTAAGACACTATTTGTCTTTTTCACTCTCATTCTATCACAAATGCACAGTGAGCTATTCCAGAGGCTCCACAATGTATGATATCACCACAGAGTGACTACAGAAACAGATAGGAAAATTCAGCAGTCTTCCGTTAACCCAGCCACTAGAGAGATTTGAAAAACTGTATAACAATTCCACTCATGTTGCTAAATTTGTTTGTTCTGGAAAATATTTATTTTTCATAAAAATATGCTACTTATGTTATATAGTGGTTAATTGTTATTTTAAAAGAAATTAATAAATATTTAAAAATTTTCTCTACTTTCTAATATGGTACATTATCAATAGGTAAAACCCACATGAACAAAAGCTCTTGGGGGTCCTCAATAATATTAAAAAGTATGAAGGGGTTCTATGACCAGAAAATTTGGGAATCACTGAGTTAGTGTATACTGATGAATCCTCTGCAGGGAAATTTACAGCTCTTGGCAAATAAGCATACTTCTACAGAGACAGCCATTAGAGGCCACCCAATAGTTAGAATGCCATCTGTTCAAAAGTGTTAAAATGCAAAAGTCAACTGACGAGCTATTTGCTGATGGTGAGTATTAAGTGCTGCTTAAGGTCTACATTCTAAAGAAGTGATTCAAGCAAGCACACTGAGCGTACATTTTTTAAAGCATGCTTCTAGAGTCTCACTAAGCTAAAATCAAGAATTCATTCTAGGTACACACCTCAAGAGAAGACATACAAAACAAAGGTAGAATTGCAAATGATAAACAGATATTTTCAGATAGCAACTCAAACCTCTAATCTGACTAGACATTAAGTATCTTTTCAGGAAACTATATATAAACTATCTGTAAATCATAGGATACTGTCTGTAAAACATAGGATATAAGATATTAATAAAAATGTTGGGAAAACTTTCTTATTACTAACATTACCTAATTCTTTAATACCAGATCACATACCCACATCCAGTACTTCAATTATGCAAAATAGTTTCTAACCAAGTCTACTTTTTACTTTACTTGTAACCTTTCCAAATAGTTGAAAGAGTTAGGACAAGACTAGAGGGCACCATTTCCTCTCCCAACGTACAATGATGGTGATGGTGACATGACGATGGTGGCTTACACTGTATACATAACGAAGGTTTGTTTATGCCAGGTATAATACCAAATGCTTTAAATTCAATATTTTACCTAACCTTCTTAAGAAGAATGAAGCTGGGGCTGGAACCCAGGTTTGTGATTCCCTAACTGTGCTTTTAGTCACTATAATATAACTGCAAGTATTGAATTAAATTTCAATTTGGAACCATGCCCAAGTAAAAATCACTTCAGTTCTATCACTCCTAAGTCAGCAGTGTGTATGCGTGTGTGTGTGTGTGTGTGTGTGTGTGTGTGACGGGGAGAAAGAAAGAGAGAAAGAGAGAGAGAGAGAGAAAAGGAGAGGGAGAGAGAAAAGGAGAGGGGGAGAGAGGGGGAGGGAGAGGGAGAAAGGGGGAGAGAGAGAGAGAGAGAGGGAGAGAGACAGAGAGGGAGGGAGGGAGGGAGGGAGGGAGGGAGGGAGGGTATGTAATGGAAATATTAAGGTTAAATTAGTCATGGCTGACACATGAAAATTCAGGAGCTTGGTATTTCAGTTTGCAGAAAAGCACTATATAAAGTGATTTACCAAGCAAGCATTGACTGCATAATGAGAAATCAATGTGACTTTTATCCTTTCATATTTCTTATGAATAATAACTAATATGCAACTCAGAAGCATTAGCTACCAATTGTCCTGATACCACACTATGGATTTCTTATGTGCATGTGTGAGCCAGCTTGCTATTCTAAAAACTAAGGAAATATCTATTCAAAGAATTTGACACTGAGCTAATATTCATTTTCTTATTAGAGCTCTTCAAAAAGTGGTAGAAATTTGATTGCTATAAAAGTTAAAGTGTCCTCTCAGTTACTTGAAATGGTATGTCCATATAAAAGCCAGACTTGGTGACAGATACATGTCTTTTTGACAATTGCTTAATTATAACAAATGCTAAATTATGTTATAAAATAAATTAAAAGTTGCCTCTTAAGAAGCCTGGTAATTCACATAGGCTTAAATTTTTTTTTTTCAAAGAGATTTTGCTATTTATCACATTTCTGATCACATGAAAGAACTATATATGAGGTTTGTGTAACTTAAATTCCTAAGAAGAGAATATTTTATTTTTATTAACTTGCTAATATTCCATGTAGACACTAAATACCCCAAGTGTGGCACTGGCTCTTTACCTTCTACTCCGCAGAACCTTAACTAAAATTTAGTTAAAAAATGAGAAAACTCAAGAATAACAAAAATCAGATGTACCTTTTTAACACCAATCTGGACAGCTCTCCCTATTACATCCTGTAAGTCATCTGTAAAAGACAAACCCCACATTAAGAAAACCTGGTAAATAAAAATTTGACCATTGTTTGGCTTGTGTATATCATTATTTAAAGCTATACATATAAAATCATAAACTTCCACAGATAAGAAGGGCTTGATTAAAACTTTGTTATAATAGGTGCTTTATAACTGTTCATGGTCATGGTTTACCAATGTATGTTTCACTTTATGGTTCTATCTAGGATGCGAAATTCTTTAATATTTCAATTGTAAGAGTAGATTATGCTTTTCAAGATCTCTTTGAAGCAGAAAATTTGCCTTCATAGAGCAACTATTTACCTTAATAAAAGAAACATTTACCTTGATGCTTTTGAACCCCCCTATAAATTCCTCTGAACATAGGATCTGTCAAGTTGATACCAATATCTACGGAAAGTAAAAATAAAATAACTGATTAATCATTCACTCTTCTATTTGAAACTTCTACTTTAAATAAAAGCTCCTGTTACTCAACTTTTCATTCACACACTCATCCATTCAAATAATATCAAAGTACCTACCACATGTCAGCTACTGTGCTAGACACATGGAATACAAAGATGAATCTGAGATATAATTCCTGCTTTTAGGAAACTCACTGCAGAGTTGGGAAGGCAGGCTCATTAACAGACAATTATGAAATATTAGAGGTAAACACTGGTATTATGAGGCACAGAAGAGGAACACTCAACCTAGTCTGGTGGCTGGCTCAGAAGAAGCTTCCAGAAAGAAGTAATCCCTGAACTAAGTCTTAAAGAATGAGTTATTGTTACCCAGTGGAAGAGAGGAGACTACAGACAGAGGAAGCAACAGGAGCAAAGCCTCCAGGGTGGGAAAACAGCACAGTGCTTGTAGAGAGCTACAGGCTGTCTCAGCTGCTGGAAGAACAGTTGGCAAGCAAATGCAGATTGATCAAACATGGTAGGGAAAAATTAAAAATAATACAAATAAAAACAATACAGTATAACAACAATTTACATAGCATTTTACATTGCATTAGGTAGTTTAGGTAATCTAGAGGTGATTTAAAGTATACTTGAGGATGTGTATAGATTATATGCAAACACTATGCCATTTTATGTAAGAGACTTGAGCATGTGAGGATTTTGATATCTGCAGGGGGTCCTGGAACCAGTCCCCCTTGGATACAGGAGGATGACTGTATAAAGGAGGGGCCAGACCCAGCTATGTTTAGACACTTGTCTTTAAAATACTGGATGACACAGGAAGCTCTGATGGCTTTTAAGCAGAGGAGTAAGATTTACATTCTGGACATCTCTTTCTGGTGTCTTTGTGAAAGGTGGAATTTGAAGGGGCCACTGGAATTAGGATGTCTCATTTGGAAACTGGCAAGAATTCATATTTGCAACAAAGATAGCCTGATTTAGAGTAATGTAAGTGGAGACACACAGGAACAAATTATTTCCTTTATTCACCAAATACTTACAAAGACCAATTCTGTGCCAAATACTATGTAAGGAATTAAGGGATAGAGAAATGATTAAGACCCAACACACTTGGTCCCTACCCTTCAGTATTTACAGTAAATATGAGAACTACAAATATAATCTGTCATATAATTAGCTAGACTGTTAGCAACGTGAGGCAAGAAATCACATTTATCTTCTTCACTACTGTATCCCTAGAACTTAGCACAATGGTTGGCATATAATAGGAGCTTTATCCACATTTATTTAGTCTGTAAATAATTATGTGCATGGGAGCACAAGGGAGGGGCAATACAGTTGTGGCAGGCATGAGAAAAGCTTTGCAGAGGAGCTGGATCTTAAAGAGCTTAGGCTTCTCAGCTGAAGAAGGTAAAGGACACTCTACATACAGATGTGTGCAGGTACACACTGTATCTAGAAGACTGGAGGAGCTCCATGGTGGCTATAGAGCAGTGGTTCTCAGTGGAGAACATCTCTCCCTCCAAACCCCCTTCCCTACTCCCAAGATTTAGCATGTCTGCGTGTATTTTTGGTTGTTACAACTGAGGCGAGTGCTATTGGCAGCTAGGCTTGAGGCCATGGATGCTGCCAAATATCCTACAATGTACAGAAAAGCCTCCCACAACCAAGAATTATCTGACCCCCAAAAATCAAGGGCCACTCTTGGTAAATTCTGCTGTGGAAGAGAACAAGGGGAACAAGATATGAAGTCAGACTGTGATAGTCAGAGGCAAGAAAAATGCTTCCCTTATTTAAAATATACATCCTTTAGCTCGGAGCATTAGGAGAATCTCTAAATTTGTGGTGATGATGGTGGGGCAGTTGCTTTCCAATAGACCCCCTACATTATTTCTGCCAAGTTTCAGCTGTTTCTTGGTATGTTCTCACTCTGATTTCTGCCAAGCTGGCCCCAAGAATGTCTGCTCCAACACTAAAAAAGACCTTGAAAGATGAGTCGGCATTTGGATAATCCAAGAGATAGTGGAGAGAGTATTCTAGCCATTTGAAAAAGCAAGAGAAAAAGCAAAACGCAGAAAACTACAAAGATATTTGGACAACAGCATGTCAAGAGAGATGGATAGGGTGCTGAATTCACAACTGGCACCCTTTAAAAGAGCTACTTACATACAAACATCATCTACTACTATAAACACAATTCAGGAATTCAGGGTGTCAACTTAAAATCACCAGATCTATAAATTTGGAAAGGAGAACTTTAATTATTATGATGGATTGCAACCTGTAGGCTGGGAAGCAGAGCCTCCAGCTGAGATCAAAAGCTGGCACTTCACTGGAGGAAGGATGGGGCAGGAGGTGTATGCTAAACGGGTTGGCTAAATATACACTTTTAACAAGTTATAGGAGGAGTTACAAATATTCATGAAGGGGGTCACACACATATGTAGTAAGCAGACATATATGTTACATACGTCCTATGTTCACTTTGGGGTGGAGACTTAACATTAAATTCCAGTAAAATTAGTCTCTATACGTCAAAAGGCGAAACACGGGACACAAAGGCACTTTGAGCACAGCCTCTATAAACTTAACAGAACCAGCCTGTGGCTAAAGTGGTCATTTACCAAGGAAGGAATGCTTTGTAAAATGGTCAGTTGTCATGCTGAAACTGCAAAAAGGGAGGGGAGTCAGGTGGTTGGTTGAAGTCAGCAGAGGGGTTTTCTGTTCTTTGTTTTTCAGAGATGGTTTCTGTTTAATTCTAAGGAGGGGGAAGGTCTGGTAATGTTTAGTGAGGAGGAAGGCGGTATACTGAGACATGACCAACCACCTGTCTCATCATGGCCAGGAAACTTTGTTTTTTTTTTTTTTTTGAGACAGAGTCTCACTTTGTTGCCCTGGCTAGAGTGTCGTGGTGTCAGCCTAGCTCACAGCAACCTCAAACTCCTGGGCTCAAGAGATCCTTCTGCCTCAGCCTCCCGAGTAGCTGTGACTACAGGCATGCGCCACCATGCCCGGCTAATTTTTCTGTATATTTTTAGTTGGCCAATTAATTTCTTTCTATTTATAGTAGAGACGAGGTCTTGCTCTTGCTCAGGCTAGTTTCGAACTCCTGACCTTGAGTGATCCACCGGCCTCAGCCTCCCAGAGTGCTAGGATTACAGGTGTGAGCCACCGCGCCCGGCCGAAACTTCATTTTTGAAGTTTTTCTGGAGTCTCCTTGGCCAAGAGAGGTCCTTTCAATCGGTTGGAGGTCTTAGGATTTTATTTTTATTTCACGTTTCCCACTTTCGGCCAAGATCTGCTGTAGGTGGCATTGATGGCCAAACTTTTTTGTCCCATGTCGTTGCCACAGGGTGGTGTGGCTACCTGCCCCAAGTCCATCCAGTCCCTAGGTGGGACCCTTGTGGCCAAGGGACTTACAGCCAATTTAACATCCTAGGCCAGACCAGAACAGAGGTGAGCAGGCACTCGTTAAACCCTAAGATCTATAAAATGAAGTAAGAGTCAAAAGGTAGGGTTATAGATTTTACTTGTCTGTAAGTTCTATACATCGAACCATCATAATTCTAGTTTTTAACAGCAAACTTACAGCAGTTGTTTATACAAACCATAGTTTGTATAATTTAAATGTTAAGTAATTCAAATGTTAAGAAGAAAAGTATGATGGAGACTGTAACAAGGAATGGCAGCTTGAAAGGGATTTCCCAGTCCAGTAGGAAGCCAATTATTATAAATAGATCAACACCAGGATGGGTACTTCATACGTTTTGTAACCATTTAGCTTGTTTGGAAATTCTTTCTATATGAGTTTTTACTTCACCTGAAGTGTTGATGTAAGTGCGGCAGGTGTATAGGCCACTGCACAGACTTCTCCCTCCTTCTTTGGCTATGGGAAAATCTAAAGCAATTCTATTATCTAGTACTACTTGGGCCAGGGAGTTCAGAGACTTTTGTTTGGCTGCAACATTTTTTGCAGTGTCTTCAGCTATCTGACCAATAGTGGCAGTCAGGTTTTTAATCATGTCCCTGTTGACATAAACCCCAATACTTGCAATTAATATTCCTAGGATGCTTGGTCCTGTATTATACCCTGCTAGCATAGGCTTTTAATCTTATAATGAAGAGAGAAAGAGGGTACTTCAGTATATTTATATAAGGATAAGGGGGTTACAAAATGTCCTAGCAAGCATGGACCTTCTATGCATAAGCTGTTGAGGCAATGGTGTTCTTGTCCCTGTGCAGGTAGATCAGGCTCTATGTTATATACAAACACATAGCCTGAGGGGACACAGGTGATACCCCCAAGGGTGTGTTCGTCAATAGATTCATTCATGGTAAGGGCTGACAATATCAAATTGAACCATGTGTCATTTCCTTTGCAAGCTCTCCAGAATCCATTCACATGATATTTTAAACATAAGTATTGTTGGCATAGTAGGGACATATTTTTAACTTTATTTATCTGATCTAAACTACATTTGTCTACCCAGTAATTCATAGATCAAAGAGGTCCTGTAGTATAGAACAGTTATCCAACATTAACAACACGACAAATTAAAACAAGGGGTGTTAATGTTTGGGTCTTGAAGCAATTGGATCCAGAAAGTCAACAGGGAAAGACATTGGTCTAGATAAATGGTGACATTGGGAACATCTAAGAAGTTAGTGACAGGTGTTATCCGTAGCACATATTTATCATGAATGGATCTGGGAAGCTGTTGGCAAATCTAGCAATTCGACAGGCTTCCTCCAGTGGCAGCACTCTGGGATAGCTCAACCAAAGTGATATCATACCATTCTATGCATTGGGACAGAGGGACAATTACAAAAAGGGAGAAAAGGGGCTAATAGAGCTCTGAGAGTAAAGGAAAGGAGGGGATGACCATTTTAGCTATTCAGAAAATTGAACCAAGGGAAAAACCATAAATCCCATACAAATTCAGGGGGGTTATCAGACAAACTTTGGGGACTGTCTTTAAGGTAACAGAACAACTGACTAATAAGGAATAATCATGTCTTCAGGGGAAGGTCATAAGCCCTGCCTAGTTCTGAAAATGACAGGAAAAGAGAGCTCAAAGATAGCTACACATTCAAATTATCTAGTATCAAGGCAAAGAACAAAATACATTAATTTAGGTAGAATCATAATTATTAAATGAGTCCCAATGTCTTTGAATACAGGCCTGGCCCTGTGTCTCATGAAAGCAGTTCACTTCGTCACCTTTTCCTGGGTCTAAAGACAAGGCTTTGATTAACTTGAGTTTGATGTCAGATACCAGCATTGATTTCCAGCACTCAGCAGAGGTTGGCGATTTCTTCAGATGAGAAATGTGCACCCAGGAGTCAACTGCCTGTAACCTAGCAGCATAAGGATTAGTTAATGGCACCTGATAAAGACCCTTCCAGTGGAGCAGAAGGGAGTCTTTTAACTGATATCTCTTCCAGTATATGCAATCGCCAGGCTGGAGATGATGTTGCTGGAGTTCATGACCCGATTAGAAATCGTAAAAAGATTGTACAACCTAGCACTGATAGATTTTTATAGCTTTAATGAGCCCCCAGCAATGAACCAGGAGTTCCCCCTGTAATTGGGTAGGAGAAAACATTTCCTGGCCTAAGGGCATAGGTTGTCCCATAATTTTGTCTGGGGGCTGAAAGTACAATTTTGTTTCATCCATTTCCTCCTTTCAGACTCTGAAACTGTCTTTTGAGATAGTGAGAGTCTGCAAAGGAGATCTTCAGATGGGGAGGGGCAGAAGAAGGAGAAGCAAGGGGAGAAGAGTAGGTAGTGTGATCAGTAAGCATAACTGGGAAATTATACTGCCACATCCACTAAGTGGTTGCTTTTGCTGCCTTCTGCTTTGTCAGAGGAATGTCCCTAGACTTTGATAATGGCTAGGACTCAGAGGAGACTGAATGGCATCTAAGAGAGCCAAAGCAAAGTCTTTATTCTTTATAGGCTGTCCAGAGGAAGTAAAAAATTCCTTTGTTTCGAGAGCATGACAAAATCACAGGCAACTCCAAAGGAAGGCATACCTGCTATCTGTACAAATGTCAGCTGTTTTAGCCTTGGCCAGCAGGCAGTCCTCAGGGAGGGCCCGTAGTTCTGCCTGTAGGGTGGTCAGGCATGTGACAGGGGACCCAATTTGATGGTTTCTATCAGAGAGACCACTATATAGCCTGCTGATAGGAGCCAGCAGAATTTTTGAGAAAGGATCCATCAGTATACCAGATAAAATCTAGACTGGGAATGGGGGTCTCCTTTAAGTCTACATGGGGTAAAAGAAGGGAAGAAGGGCATCTGTAAAGACAACACAGTCATGGGGAACATCTTTTCTTGATAAAGGCAAAAGGGTGGCTAGATTAAGGCAGTTGCAACAAACCATGGTCAAGTTAGAAGACGAGGAAAAAAGTATCTCAATGGAAGTCAATTGGCTGGCTGAAATAAGCCGAGTATGGTGAGCGATGAGAAGGGCTTCAGCTGAATGAGGAACATACAAAGTGAGAGGGGATCCTATTAGTTTTTTGTAGCCTTAATGAGGGTAGAGGTGGCAGGGTGGCAGTCCTTGGGCCACCGAGTCTAACTATCGACTATAATACCCAATGAGCTGACTGCTACCCCCATGGAGCTGAGTTAGGACTCCCCTTCCTTCTGTTCATGGAAAAAAAGGGAAAAAGGGAGATAATAATTTAGGGTGAGGCTAATTGATCTTTTGGGTCCCCAAAGTGCTGCTTTTAGTCTCAGCTGCAGGCTGTGCCTCCTGGCCTGCAGGTTGCAGTCCGTCATAAGAAATAAAGTTCTCCTTTCCAAATTTATCGATCTAATGATTTTAAGTCAACAAGTAGAATGGCCCAGATCATAAGAAATTCTCATTTGGTTTCTTTACAAGTAAGGGAAGAAAATTAGATCAAGAAGGGGAGAAGCTGAGAAAATTTATCAAGTGAAATTTTCTGCCTAAAATAATCTTTCACAGAGGTTCAGTCTGTGGTAACCTACCGTCATTAATCATTAGGAAAATAGAAATGGTCTGTGTCTCTTCTAGTTCATTTCCCCTTTATGCAGTGTAAAAGAAACAATTATTCATGACACATGTTAAAGACCATAAGGAAGCCTTTATTCAAGAAGGACTAGTGCAGTGAGGGTTTTGCAGAAGCAGACAGAGATTGGGCTCAACTCTGAATACAAGGACAAGTAAGGATTTATAGCTACCAAATAGGGTGGGTATCAACAGACAAAAAATTACTAAGAGGAAACACCAGAGGTAAGGGAGGATTCTAGCTTAACCCAACTTGACAGATTCTTGCTGAAGGCAGGCCAGAGTGATAGGATATACAAGATGGGAGATAAGGAATGGAGCAGGGATTTTCACTGAACTGATCCGTTAGAATTCTTCCTAAAACTAGACCCAGTGGGCCAAGGCCAGACCCCAAGGTTAGGGCCTAGTCAAGAATCCAGTTCAGGACAGTCTGATTCAGGTTTAGTCAAGGAGAGAGACTTGGTCAGCAGCAAAGAGATTAGAATTTTTCCAAAGCAATCTTTTACTAGAAAACAAAGTGAAAAACATGGAACTGAAAAGTAAGCAAATTTAATAAATAAACATTTATGCCTCTAATTTTAAAAGGTAATTGAAGATTAGCTTGGAGACTCAATTTATGAAGCCATTCCTTGTTCTCTCTCAACCCTAACAGGAATGGATGTTAAATGGGATGCTAAATTGTTCTGCAGTGGCCTACCCTGAGGCAGATGCTGGGTGAGATCAATTCCAGGTGATACAACTTCTTCCTAGAACAGTCTTCTGAAGGGTTAGTTTTTCAGACTGATTCAGTGTACTTAAACTTCCAAATTCAGGTTTGGTTGCAAGTGTGTCTTGGGCTTTAACATACTCTGCACTGGCTCAGCCACCAACTTCTTCCCTTTTCTGTGAGAATCTCTCATATAGGTGACTACAGTCCTTTTCTTTCTGACATGATTTGCCTAAAGTGCATTTCTTAGCCAGTTATTAGAGCTGCTTCTATCCTTTGATGAATAGGCTGCTTTACCTAAGCTAGGAAGTTTGGTGGCAAATATCTTCATTTTCTGGACTCTGTGATTCATGTCTGTTTTCTCTAAGTTCTCTTATACTTAATGGCCTCTGAGATATAAACCACTTCCTCACCCACCTAGCCACCAACAAACATCGGCACAGTGATTAAGATAAGTCAAAACAGAAGGACCGAAGAGAAGTTCAAATTCATCTACTGGCTTCTGGGGGTTGTTTTCTTCCTCTTTTTCAAATTGACTACAACACACATGTTAAAAAGAGCCCACATCATAACCGTGCTTGTGCATTTTCCCAAATAAATACACTCTCGTGAATCCAGGACCTAGACCAAGAACCAGACCACTGATGCCCAGCATTCACCCAGACGCCTCCCCGAGCTCTTTTGCATGGGGTGGCCCTTTCAACCTTTAAAAAGCCGGAGAGTGCAAGTCCTGGGCCCCCTAGCCTTGGTTAGCGACACGCAAGAACCGGGAAAGCGCTCCTCTTACCAATAAACTTGAAGCGAGTCATGACTGTTGCCGTAGGATCTCCCCGGCGGAAGCGGAAGTGGCAGGCAGCAGCTCCGCCCTTCCAGCCGTCTCTCCCGGAGACACAGCCCCAGGCTTCCGGTTTCCCGGTAGCCCCTGCGGCCGCTGAAGGTGAGCCGGTTGTCATGGCGTTCTCGGCGCCGACGGCCTACCTGACCCATCAGCAGAAGGTGTTGAGGCTTTATAAGCGGGCGCTACGCCACCTCGAGTCGTGGTGCATACACAGGTGGGAGAAGGGGACCCCGGGCCTGGGAGGGAGGTGATCCCGGAGACCCCATGGAGGCTGAGAAGCGGCAGGGGACCGGGCGGCTCAAGGACTTCAGGGACACAATTGGAAGGCGGCTTCTCGTCCCACAGAGCCCGCCTGTAGACCCGGGTTCGAATCCAGGCTCACCGACCATAGCTGCGAGACCTTGTAGAGTTGCTTATCTGGTCCGGGTCTCAGTTTTCTATAAAGTAAAACAGAGTCAGGACGCAGCGCAAAGGTTACTTGGAGATTAAATGAAATAGAGGAATGTGTCTAAAACTAATTGTCACAGGTCCAGCGCTCACGAAACGATAGCTTTCTTTTTTTTTTTTTTTTTTTGAGACAGAGTCTCACTCTGTTTGCCCAGGCTGTAGAGTGCCATGGCATCAGCCTAGCTCACAGCAACCTCAAACTCCTGGGCTCAAGAGATCCTTCTGCCTCAGCCTCCCGAGTAGCTGGGACTACAGGCATGCACCACCATGCCCGGCTAATTTTTTACATATATTTTTAGTTGTCCAATTAATTTCTTTCTATTTATAGTAGAGACAGGGTCTCGCTCTTGCTCAGG